>DWHO01000336.1:0-21551 GCA_018247575.1 Eurytides lysithous rurik | reverse complement strand
ACATGGAAGCAAAAACACTTCCACTTTACGCCGATTTTCTGTGAGGTCGTGGTAATTACCCGGTTCGAGCCGGCCCAATCAGCAGCGGGAACAGCTGCGTGGCTCTACCACCTTCAAAATATGTATGTGTAACTAACAGAATAACGAATAATGTTGTATTAGACTGTGTACATTTGTATATATGTTATACTCGTACATAAAACTATTGCAGCCGATTTCAAAACAAAAGAATGTGGCAGTTGTGTTCCATGATTAAATATTGATGCGATAACAGAATTGGGTGGTCCGCCTCTAAATCAGCCCATTTCGATTATTTTGACGAGAGCACATTAATATACGTACGAGCATTATTATACGAGTCAACGACTATACTCGTATACTTAAGTATATATTATCCGCCCGTAATAATAAATATAGTAAAAGAAAAGCAATTCGCCTATATTACACTCTTGAACTCGTTTATTTCATATATTTATTAGATGACTGACTACCCATTAGACTACATCTAATAGCTGGTCAATCACCTAACAAACGTACTTTAGTTAATAAATTAACGAAATTCTTATCGTAATGAATACATAAATCAAAGATGCCTGTGATTCTATATCGTTTCCTTATTTCTTGGCATGATTTCTAATAATATTAACCTTTACCACAGTTAAACATTATTAAGAGTTACGTTAAGAGTATAATATAATTTAAAATTAAGTTCCTGCTAAATTATTCAAAAACTATTCATGCAAATATTAAATGATATTATATATTAAATGATAATAATAATAATAGACACTATTAAGGTCTCTAGAATTTTATTATAGAATAAAAGGTAGATAAAAACAGATATATTAATCGCGTCCATGGTTTTTATTTGGAAGGACTTTTTCGTGTACAGACTTTTTTTACTTTAAATACCCAGATCTGGGTCTAAAGTTCGTACATGGTCTTCCAGACTACTGTATAGCCAGTTATTTTACCAACAAACAATAATATATAAGCTGCTACATACATACAGAGATACAACATATTTTACCTCTTTACTACGTATACGATGCTTCGTGCAGAACCAGCAATGTAGCATGTTGTATACTATCAGACAGCTGACTTGGCATGTCCCCTTCTTCCGATTCGGTTCCCTATCGATTGTGATTCAAGCCGAGGTTCGATCCTCCTTCCGAGGGGCCCGTGGATCGCGTCATGCTTCCCCCCCCCCAGCCCCCCAGTTAATCGTATTCATCCATAAAGCGTCAAGAGGGGTCGCGGAGTTGCAGTGGACTGGACGTCGTCACCGCGTCTTCGTCCTACACCAGCCACGTTGCTTCTCTTGACTACTCTACCAATGGGCTAACAGCGTACTTTACCATTACCATTTTTTTTGTATGTGGTATACAAAAAAAATGGTAGGGCCCGACACGGCACTTGTTTTATAAAATTGAATTTTATAAAACATCTTGCATCCAAAAAGAGATATTAACTTTTTTGCTAAAAAATAATCAACGACGAGATACAATATCTCATCAGTTAACTTGATTCAAAATTAATTTGATTAATAATTATGTCAGAAGTAGTAGACGTCTCGACAGATAAGTGTAGGTAGTCGTTGGCCTGTTTCAATTTGAGTTATAAATTAATAAGTTTGTTTCAACTTATGATACGCTACAAGAACTACAGAGCTAAAATGGCTTATCTTTCCTATTTCGAAAGAGGTTTACTAAAAGTAGGTTTGACTATTAACGGTCAGACGGGTGATGATATTACATAAATTATTTTTATCTAAAAAAACTGTAAATTTATAATACTTTGAAAAAATACGCTCTATTAAAACAGTTTTAAAGTCCACATTCACCCGTCGCCGCTTCTCAGAATGAACGATACGATCTCAGGCACACTTAAATAAAAAGTAATTTGTTTCGCGCGTTTTTATTATAGATGCGCAATGGTTTTTAAATCTCTTTAAAAGCATTAATACATTTGAATGCATAAACATCAACGAACGACGAACGTGTTTGTTTTATCTTTCAATAGATTGGCCTTTTCTATATAAATATATCTTTGTAATCACTAATCGTGTCTCGTTTTGTATGCAAATAGAAATAACTGCATTTGTAAAGGGTTATACATACGGAGGTGGTAACAAAAAAGAACTGTTAACAATGATCCCGAAGTCGACCAATCACCGTGCTTTGTAACTTTTTATCGATCAATCATAGTTGAAAATATGACGTAAACATACATCTGCGATCGAGATAACATTGCATTACAATCTGAGATGATTATTAATTTTAATGCTACACAGACAAAACCGATTCGGTCAAGGTTGATAGGTGACGGCCATATTTTTCAGTCCCACCTTCGCAAGTAACATTCTAAAATCGATACACCATATGCACAATTGTTGCATTGAATAATAAAACAATTTAATATTTATGAGTTGCGTTAGATTACGATAAGGTGAGACGGGATAAGGTGATAATAATTTTCTCGATAAAACCCGTATAACTTATTTCTAACTAACTGCACCTGTGAAAATTAAAGTGACAGCCAGTTGACGCAACTCACTTGACCGACTATTGACACTAAATGACAACTCAAGTAGATAGATTAGTATAAACAGATACGAGAAACTTCAAGAATATCTACGATTAAACCATGGCTAATCCAATATCATGAATTTCGCTTTTTTATTTAATTATTTGTCACTATATTTAAGATCATTCTTTGCAAGTCATTTTCACAGAGTAAAGCGTTATATCTAATGTGTATAAACCAATGCAAAAGATATAAATATTGAAAATGAAAAAGTTTAGAAATAATTATCGAACGATTTAGCATAGTTTAACGATTTATCCAATGGTTTGAAATCCGGTTACTGATTCAGCAACCAATAACCCCGTACACCACAATCTTGATAAAAATAGGTAAATAAAATGTAAATACGACCACGTTCCTCAATACCATTCCTTTTACCCAAATACCGAATCTTGTAAGCATTAGTCAGCTACTTTCTATATTTATAGGTATATTTTCGACAATAAGCGGTTTTATATAATAAGATATTTTTAAAATTATTAATCTTTGGTCGCTTCTATTGCGTTTATTGCGATTATGCATGATTCTATATCCTTTTGCCATTTTTTCGAAAAGGTGGTTATGTCTATTCAAAACCTAAAATCATCTCGGCTGGTTGCTCCGTAGGCTCGTGTATATAACAATAATAAGAGTTTTATTGTAACAGTAGATTAAGTAAGACCAGAGTCTATCAATTTGTTACAAATATTATCCAGAAGATTTTATATTATGTTTTTTTTATAGAATTAATGAAAAATACTCGTCTCTGCTTTGTACAGGCGGGCCTTTTACGGACCGAGCACGGAGAGTACTGGATCGAGCCTTCCAGTCAAGTTCCCACCGACAATTCTGCTGGTCGACCGCATATAATATTTAAGCGGTCCGCCGTGGACAAAGTTAAAGCATTTCACCGTATGAAAAGAGAAGTCGACAGCAGAGCTAATTCCAATCTTTCTCACGACAAAGCTAATATTGGGAAACAAAGCCCAAAAAATATAAATATGCACACGAGTGCAAATAAAAATCGCAGCAGCAAAGAAGCCATGGACAAACGCAGACGGGAATATCTAGAAGAGAGACGGAGGCGGTTAGAGGCGATGAGGCTCAACCCGACCGAATACAGAAGGCACCAAGCGAGATTGCGAATGGAACAAAGACGACTACAATCGAATTCTAGGAGCAATTCCGTCGAGACAAGCAATTCATACGAATTATCACAATCAAAAAGCAAAAGTCGAGAGAAGTCGTTAGGCAACTTGAGGCGTATCCGAAACAGAAGAAGGAGACGTAAGAGGTCGAAAAACTGCGCGACCAAACAGCCACCGTACCAGTGGAGAACGAAGAACATTCACACGCATAACGATACATCGAACAGTTACGAAAATATAGTACGTATCATATATTTCACTATTGTTACTTAAGTATAATCTTTTTAAATTTCAATTTATGATATAAAGTGAGTATCGAGCCGTACTGTAATAGGGACGCTTAAGTGGGTGTTTCCATAATCGACTCACACACATTTCAATCGGAGAAGTACACCACGCATATATAGCGCGCTCCCACGGTTTCTATTGCAACTTGAATATGCCTTTAAACGAATCGTGTTTTTTAAATCAAATGCTTTCAGTCCTAACAACTATAAAGATGACTTAATTGCTAGTTATATAAATTTATATCAAACAATTATTTAATGTTTTATACATACATATTATTAGGTACATTGTTGAAACTATACACTATTACGGTATAGATACGGTATATGAAGTAGCCGGTGCTCCTTTTTAGGTAGGCGAAGGAATTTCAAAGGTTGTAGTTAATTGTTAAAGGATTAGTTAAGTGGTAGAACTCTATCTAGAGAGTCTGCTTGGGCCGGTACCACTGCATTGCCATAGTTACTTTACCGCCAAGCAGTTATGTGCAAGCTCTGCTGTGTTCCGGCTTGAAGGGTAACGTCGTCAGCAAGTACATTAGAACTCAAAAGTAATTAAAGGTCTTAGAGATATAACATTTTCAATCTCTGGCTGTCAGCGCAGGGGCAATATGTTGCTACACGCAGAATTGTCGCTTACCATCAAAAGACCGACTAGCTCTTCGTTTCACTTTTTCTCTTACAAAAATAAATATTGGAATTTGCACTCTCTTTTAACTTCTCATTTAACGTCTTCTCACACGTTACAATTTTATCTCGATTTTAGAACAGTCGCAGAAATATGAACACTCGTCGAATGCACGGAAGGAGGGAGGGCACGAGACGGTCAACTCGTTCGGTGAGCAGGCCGCGACACGTCGAAGTGCTGCTGGTCGCCGATAAATCCATGACTGAGTTCCACGACCAGGGCAACTTGGAAACCTACCTCCTTACTATTATGAACATGGTAAGAGCTTCGTTTTTAAACGTGTGATAACATACGTATACACAACTGAAATTTAAAAACACTTCCTCTTAGGTTTCGTCGTTATACATGGATCCATCTATTGGCAATTACATTAAAGTGGTCGTCGTGAAAATCATACTGGTGGAAGAAATGCATGCGGCACCGGAATTAGAAGTTTCGACCAACGCAGATACAACTCTAGTCTCATTCTGCCGCTGGCAACAGCAACTGAACCCTGATGATGACAAGAATCCTCATCACCACGACGTCGCTATATTGGTCACGAGGCAAGATATCTGCAGTCAACACGACACCCCTTGTAGGTACGAATATCTCTTTTTATCATTTACTAGATTATTTCGCTTCTTCTTCTTCTGTAATCTCGGAACAGAGAAAGAATAAATTACTTATACCTGACATTTAAGAGTACGAGTAGAGGAACTGAAAATTAAAAATATGAATGAATATTAAGTTTAAATGCAAGAAAAATCCTTTATTTGATGATTAATTTTATCTAAACTTTCATCTAGTTTGAATCAATCGAAGTTGAGTGGTTATTTCGCAGATAAACAAACTAGGTTTCTATTCGTGATCGTCAACCTTTATATTACAATATTTACATATAAGATCGTTACCATATTAATGCCATTTTAACTCGGTGCCAAAATTTAAAGTCTTCTTAGAGCTAATAGTCAATATAGGATGTATAGATAGGACTTTTAAACTTCATTTGACATATTTTGTTTTTGTCGCGTTATACATTGTAATGCACATAGAACTAGGCCAGAAAGAGTAATAAAAGAAATAGAAACACGTGAAATTCATAATCGAAAAAAAGATACGTGCATTACGTACGTTTCCGCTGTATTCTGCAAAAATCTCTATCACTGAGTCAAGGTCAATGGCAGGGGCTAACAATGTCTGTTAGTTAAATAAATAGAGGGGCGGTGAGTAACCCGTTCAGAAATAGAACACTTTCCGACATGATCGCCCTCACCTGGCGGCAGATGCGTTGGCATCTTTAATCGTTTCTACCTACACAATCACATCTTCACGAATATATCGTCTTAAAAATATCGTGAGATACTTTCAGATCGTAATGAAAAAAGCAGATCTCTCTTGTTTACATGTTTATCTTCACTTTAATAAATGCACCTAACAATCCGTAAAACAGCTAATTCATGACACAGTAAATTGTTTTTTTTTTTAACCAACGTAAAATGTTTGTTCACGAGAACACTTTCTAAAAAAAAGTCTATTTGTGAAATGAAAGTAGATAAAAATACTTCGACGACAACGACGAAGGAATTTAAATTCGGACTATTCACATTTGAACATTTACATACGTGTGCATTTACATTACTTACTTGGTGTGAAAATGTCACTATGCCTCTTACATGCTTACTATATACTTACTGGGATATAGCCACCAAAATCGGTCAAGATGTTGTGCTCAAAATCAATACTAGCATTGTTCTGTAACCAAAGAATTTTTAGATCATGCTTACCTAAAAAACTATGTTTCCCACAAAAAATATATTGCGTAGGTAAGTACAAATGTGGTACAAAAAATTCGATTAGATTAAACAGACACTCGAAATCGACTATCTTGTTATCCTAGTCCTCCAAAGATAATCTCCGCCGATAACGCAATAAATCTTTACTATACATGCACTGGGCAGAACTTTAAATAATCGTATGTTTAAATGTTATAAAATTACGTTTCGGTTGCTCATTTACGAGATTTTAATCTCGTTAGCGTACTCAATGGCTTTAATAAATTAAGTACATCATTGTCAAAATACAGGATCTCTCGTCTCATTATTGTTAAGTTTTTGCGAGTGTTTGCGAGCCGCTAACGGCGTTTCGGCCGAACTTCGCGATCGCATCAAAAGCGCCGACATTAAGGCCAAGGATGTTGGGTGTGTACAAATTGGGCATTCATTACTTTAACAAAAGCCTACGACCATACGGTGTTACATAAATATGAGTGCGACTCTTGAGCAAAAACTGGTTCTTACTCAACATATCGCATTTGGAACTTTATACTTATTTACACCAACATTCTAATGAGCCGTTGATTCTAAACTCTACCTAGTCGCATTGGGTAAATGTGTCATACTATTTTTTTAAATGTCCTTTTTTACTGTTTTATTGGTAAACAAGGGCATTTAGCCATTTTTTTTTTCGATATTACTTCGTTTTTACTGTTCAAATTGAAACCATTACACTAGCACCATTAATTTTTATACCGAGCACGTATTTCTACCAAATATAAAAAATCATTTAATGAATGCAATAAGGAAGTGCGATGCGTTCAGTAAACGGTACAAACGAGTAGTCGAATGTTCTGGGAAGTCGGCAATCAAAAGACAATGAGCCTTTAACGGTGCCGTCCGCGATCAGGGCGGCCCGCGTTGCATCGATACATAATGCATCAAAATGCGTTAAACTTTCAACGCTCGAAACCCACTTCGATGTTTATCACTATACGAACGCACGCAATACAAACTCGCGAATCAAAAATTCACCTACAATGTCGCTTCTTTCAATACTCAATACCTGTATCGCGTTCTATGGTTTATATAAAATGTAGTAATGATTAGTAAAAATGTATATATGTATTTATTCTGATGACCGTTTGGCGCAGATGCTAAGCTATAGACTTCGGCGTCGTAGGTCGTGGGTTCAATTCCTAACCGGGGCAAATATTTGTACGAACTACAAATATTTGTTTCGGATCGCTGTATTCCTTTAGCACATTTTTCGATATGTATGTGGATAATAAAACCTTCAATTAATTTCTATATTGGCTGTAACAAAAATATAACCTGAGGTTAGTTCCTACTAAACCTTACTTTTCTTGATCAGCATCTCTATTACTTATCCATTACTTCCCACTTTCATTAAATCTTGTACTCATCATTCCACGCGCTATAAAGCACTGTGCGCGAACTGTAGCTAAAAAATGGTCTATTTTATTTTATGCACACTAACCTTGTGTAGCTCTTCTTTTATTACAGTGTTTTTTTTTTGTTTAAAAAATTAATTACGCGGCCAATGTATCGAGGGTCTCGAAATCTCTCGAGATCTCATCCAAACGTCCGATTATATCATTGAAGAGGTTCAAAGCGCGCACAATTAACAAACAAAGAGGAATTGAATCGCGCATTGTGCTCGAGAGGCGATCGATCGGAATTCGCAGGTGAGAACGTAAGCCGCCGCCACGCGGTCTCGTGTCGCGCCTCTGCGCCGAGTTATCTCACCTCCGCGACGCCGCTCACCAATCTCGTCCGACTCCGCGTCGTTGTAATGCGTTGTAATTTTTTCGGTCAATAACCAATCGCACATCGATCCTTGAATCTAAATATATAAATATGAACATCCATGAACTTATAACGTAGATATCTATGAACTTTGAATAGAGCAGATATCTCTTTTTAAAAAAAAATACGTTATCGATTTTATTGTTAAGGAAATTTGACATCGTTCTATTATTTTATTACTTATAAAAAAATCAACGTTCTCTTATTACAATTTAATTGAACGATATTATCGCTGTATCAAACCAGAATTAAAGTTATACGGCAATACAGAACTTATTTAATTTGAACGCGTAAGAATCATTTTCCTCGTAAACGCGAAGCGAGGAAGTTTTTATACAATGTATATTTTTTGCGCTGAATTGAACACGTGATTTAACGAAGGCTAAACATTAGCATATATTTGCAAAAACCTCTCGCTGAAAATGTTGTTACCGCTGTTAAAAGGCGAACCGCGAAATGTATATGAATAAACATCGATTTTTATTATCGATCTTTTTGTTTTTGTTGGTTTCAATATTTCCATTCATAAGGCTTCTTTCTCTTAAGGTTTAATGATGATTTTAATGATGCGTATCGGAACGGAAAGCAACACCGAAAAGGTTAAATTTTAAAGTGGGATGGTACGACGCCGCAACCAGTTTGCGGTCGATTAAAGACGAATAAACACTTGGGAGAGCCACCGCCTCGTGCCTCGTTTACGTTTCGTAACAGCGTTTACGAAACTAATTCCAGTTACAGAGGACCCCCGGAGGAAGTGGTCGAGATAATAATGTTTTAACAATCGCCAAACGACGGCCCGTCGACAACCATTACAATGTACTTAAAATTATCAACTCTTAATGCCACTAAAAGGTTATTTTTTTGGTTTAAATCGATGTAAATATCATATCGAGTGATTGAATTTTTTACTTTTAAATATTTCTCATTATAAAGTCTACGGGCCGATACAGTTAAAATGATCAAGAGTAACAACCACCTTACCTAAGAAAAGACATCAACGCTCCTCTGTTGACTTTCGCGTGTTTTAACAAAACATTAATTAATATGAATTTTAAAAAATTCCTCCGTTGAAATTCCGATTGAGATGCGATGTATAGTAGTAAAATGGTCACAAGTTATCAGTTTTATTAGAAGCTTATTGAAACGTCTTTTTGGGGAAGCAAGTGAAATGGGCCCGCCCTGGTATCGTTGCATGGGTGTGTATAGGATTTATTTGTGGGAATTTATAGAGCTTTCCGTCGGCTTCCGCGTGTTGGTGAGTCAGCGGCGCGCGTATATTATTAGCCGCCTATTCCCGTACGCCGCGTCTGCGCCCGCGATCTTCAATACTCGCGAGCGGATCGCTAATTATTGCGAGGAACCACACCCACGGCAGCTGAACCTAGCGCAATCCGTTCGCGCCGTTCACACAGATCCTGTCGGCCTTTCGTAATCTCGTTGCTATGGTTGACGTGTTAGAAAAGAGTATAAAAAAATGATACTACAATATACAATTTAAGTGTTAATAAGTAATTTCTTAGACCTCTAATTTAATAGACCTCAATTTTTTATTATATTCGAATGAAGTTTGCGCTTTCAGCTTATGCGGCTCTATAAAGCTTCATCGGGCACCGCACGCGTAGGAATGCTCGTTCCCACGAGTTGGATACAACTCTACAACTGCATTCAATTTTTTAGTGTTTACGGTTTAAATATAATTAAGTTCTTCTGTTACTGCATATCAGTTTTTAAAGCATTTTAAAGGAATTGTTTAAATTAAAATTAAGTACAGTCTTGCTATAGATAAATTAAAGAAATTCTCACTTTAACTTTTGGTCGGTGTCTAGAAATGTGCATGAATAGATGTATTCATAATTCAGATATCTTAATGCAAAATTATATTAAAGCAATTAACGTAATCACAATTTCGTTATTGTACATTTAACGGGTAATTTTCGAAGTTGGAAAAGTAAATGGACGGCCATTTTATGCGCAGTTAACGCAATGCAGCCGTTTCAGTGCCATGTTTATTGTGCGCTGCGTTCAACAAGTTGTTTAGAGCATTGGTATGTGGTCAAAGGCGACAGAAACCAGACTGGACTCGGCGAGTTTCTATTCCAGACTTCACAATTTACTGCACCTTACTATCCCACAGCCGCTGCGGCATAGATTGACAACCATGTGTTGTTCAGTTCGTACATTGAAGTCGTACGAACTGAACAACTGGGACGTGGCTGCAGCTAACGTTGAATGTGTCGATATTTCTCCTTGGCATTCATCAATCGGATTCGCCTCAGCCGATGTAGCAAACCGTCGATGGAAATTCAAATTGAACAAGGCTGTGATGGACACTTAGCGTTAAGGCATATTTCGGATAGCGGCGTTAAATTCGTACATAAGCAGGTGCGCTGACGAAATTACGTTTAGCAGATAATACTTTTATTGGGTTAACATAGCCTTATCAGAGGTAAAAGTAAACCAAAGTCGATAAATATTGATAAAGAACGACTTGTTTGTCTCCACTTCACTTCTATATTGATAAGGACACGTAACATATGCTATAACACACTCGAATTTTTTTTATTTTACAAATTTACATAACGCACAAAACAAATTTGTGTGACAGCTTTAATGAATAGTTTTTAGAGGGAATATTAGTATATTTGGTAATTAATTACAGTTTCTTTTGGAATCCTAACAGTCTCAACAAAGGTATAATTTAAACGTGAATGCGGTGGTAATTAGAGATTGTTGTTAAATTACTCGCCATAATTACATATTCCCGTGATTTATGATCAACCGTAGCAAAAATTCAAGTATAATCTTTAAAATCAGACGAGGGTTTCACGAAAAAAGTATAATCTGAAGCGGACGCATGGCTGACCTAACGTTCGAATTTACATAAATTTTCAACTTCACGAGGCGTCCTTTCATTATGCGCGTATTGTAATTTTTCAAATTGGCATGTCCGCGAAATGACGGCCTTGTGATACAGGATGTGTAATTTGTTGCAGCACGTTGGGCGTGGCACACGTGGCAGGGATGTGCAAGCCGGACCGCAGCTGCTCAGTCAACGAGGACAATGGCATCATGCTGGCACACACAATCACGCACGAGCTCGGCCACAAGTTAGTAACGCAATGAGAAAATTCAAAACCCTTATATAAATAACTAAATTTTCAGTTTCGACCGCTGAGTGACCTGAGTTGAGTTGAGACCTATTTTCTATCAATCCAACCTCGATAGCTCGAAATGTGTCTAAAATTTTTATTTTTATGACCCGCCTATGAGCACACTACACATAGTATGAGTGTTCATAGGCGGGTCATCACTGTCATCAGATAAACCGCTTACTTCAATTAATTACCCAAGAGACAAGCGATGCCTTAAAGGCGCAAACGAAATTGAAAGCAGTATATAAGTTGCACAAGTTAATACTTTATCGCGTTGCAATTGTCCAATTAATTTGAGGCATTGTATAATCATGATACTTTGAGTAAAATGAGTGATAGATTACCCTGTCCAATAAATCAAGAATTCACGTTAAATAACTATAAATAAAAGTAACCTAAACTATTAAACGGAAACAATATTTATATTTTTTCTATTGCTAGCCAATAATCATGAACCGTAACTCAATAACTTAAATTTAACTTATAACAGAAGTCATCACACTGCGAATATTAAGTAATTTATAAAATATACTAACAAATATCATCAAATTGATAGGAAGACAGTTGTTGAAAATATACTGTAGTGTGAGAATATCGTAGACATTATAGTAGATAATAAAACTGGTTATGTCGTTATTGCAATCATATTAGTGAATGTAAGCACATTCAGTGATGCAACGATAATTGCTACAATGGTTTTAGATTCTCGTTGTCCGGTTGAGGCCACAACTAAAAACATAATGTATAATCAACCAGTGCTTAGCGCAACACGTAATAGATTTTGATATAGAATAAAAAAACTCAATTATCAAAGCGTACATTATACACTACAATCAAATTTATATGATTAAATACTCGAAAATTTATTTCGTTACTCGTCACAAATAATCTAAGTTAAAAAAAATGTGTAATTTTCATTCGAAGAAAATTTATTAAAATAGTCTCAGGAAAGCTGTAGGCTATAATTTCATAATTCCACATTCAATTCGTCATTCGTCTATGTTATTAAGTATAATAAATACTGACATTAACTTGTACCTCGTATTCCTTGCAAATTGTTCTTAATCATACCGTATTAGTTTAATGGAAATTTATAGCCGGAGTAAATAAACATTGGCAAAGTTTTTCCCTTCTAATTCGCGACGCAATCTGGATTCAATATAAAACAACAATGTTATGTCATACATCGATTATAATTTTAATTCATTATTTTTCATGAAACAATAATCATAAATAATGTTTATGTGAAATGAAAATAAGTTTATGTAATATAAATTAGTAAAACAGGTGAAATACCCATTGAATTCATTTGATATGAAATTATTTCTATATATAAAATAAAAGAATATTTGTCGTTGTGATTTTTTTCCTGGAGCTTCGAATCGGTTTGATTTTTGGCATAGCTCATAGGCTCATATTGTTGTAAGTATAGAAAGTGACAAAGGCTACCTTTTGTCTCGGAATGATTACAATGTGGAAGAAAAAATATATACAAGCGAAGTCGTAAGAAAGGCGTTAATTTTTTTTACATATCAGCAATAACATTTTAATAGGCGTCCAAAGTCGTGTCGACAGCCCTAACTACACTGCTTCCCAGTACTACGTAACACGACGTGCGTACGGCACAATTACAACGCGGAGTCACATAAAATGGGTTATTAAAGCGTTGCAACAGAATTGTTTAATCCATACAATCTCGCCACTACAATGCAAAGGGATTCCGGACGGGAATGGATTTGTTATATTATATATTTTCGTAATATTAACGTCGAAAAAAATTATTACAAAGAACAACCATGTTAATAGATGATGATGATAAAATAATTGTTGTTATACGTATTCTGTAAAAAAAGTTGTTCTAATTTTTAGTAGCCTTACGAGACTGATAAAGCAGTAGTGTACTTAACTACCTTATACTACCTTATCAGTTATTTTACTAAGCAATAAGACACGATCGATGATCCGTTTGGCGCAGTTGCTAAGCTATTAGCTTCGGCGTCGCAGGTCGTGGGTTCGATTCCCACCCGGGAAAAATATTTGTACAAAATGCGAAAATTGTTTCGGATCTGGCCGTTTGTCAGTGTGTAATTTATGTATGTAAAAAGTCCTTATAACACAAAATATTTCTGTCATACAATGAGGAACAAAAATAACATTATTTTTAATGAAAAAAAGAGAAAAAAAATTGTGAACGCTGCCGTCCTCCGGTTTGAAGGGCAATGTTGCTCGCATTTCTTATTGGGCATATAAATAATATATCTATATATTAATACATGAAGAGAAAACTTTGGGCCCCTCTTACAGCCTATTGCGTTCACGGAAGAGAATAGAATTTGGCAGAGTTATGGCTTATAGTTAAAGTTTTGTGGACATTATCTTTTTATCTCATTCATAAAATATATATTAAATTAGATAAGCTAATTTATTCATTGTTTACGTTTATACGACTAATTTCAAACGCTTTATTTATCAAATCATAAATTTCATAGACAAAAAATATTATATTCAGTTACTACAGAGGAGTGTGAAGAGATCGCTAGTTATATTTCAAATCAAATAAAAATATTTTTATTCAAATAGGCTTTTACAAGCACTTATGAATCGTCAATTTTACATCTAATCTGTGATCTATTATTCAGCGCAGAGCAAGGCAGGGCCCAGCAGTGTCTGCATGGTACTGTGTTATTACGGGCAAAGTTGTCGCTTACCCTATCTTGTCACTATCTCTCTCTCCTGAAAAAATATTATTCTCATCGGCCCTCCATTGACAATACTGTACTAAAAAAACAAATATGAAAGTGTGTTCTTTGATTTAATAAGGGATACATATGACATATTTCCTGGGAAAATAACGTGGCATCCACTAACTACAAAAAAAAATGTTGCTTACATAAATATCTTTTTCATAATATTTATTGTTAACATTGTAAGAATTCTAAAATTTTTACAATGTTAACAAATCTGCGATTACCTCTGCACCACACTTGGTCCATTAACAGAAATATTGCGCAATCTGAGTTCTAAGTCTATCAATTTATAGCTGTATACGTTGCCCGCGAATAATTTTGTATTGAGTTTTATTCGGGAACGGTTGCCTAGCACTTCAACTGTAAAGACTGAGTCATGCTCCCGGCCTGAGATTGCTGCAAGGACGTTGCTTCAAGATACCCGCTTACGAAAACATGGTTTGTTTCTCTAAAAGCTTTACCATTGTAAAATATTAGTTCGACTTCGACACGGATCACGTTAAAAAGCTTATATTGCTTTTGAGTTATATACTTCATTGTAATAACTCAAAATAGGGATTACATAGGACGTTCTATCCCAATCGATCGTGGATTTTAAATTAACGTTTTTCACATTCGTTTATACCAGTGGTGAATAATGCATCGACCAACACGGTTTTCTAAAAGTAAAAGTTGATACCGTAGTAAGCACATTAGACGTGTCTTACGATCCTAAATAAATACTTATTACGTAAGTTGTGCAAACAACTATGCAGGCAATGACCTTCTTTCGCTCGTAGACATATGAATGCATCATTCGACGGGTACAATGCACTCGGTGCATTGACGCCACGATATCGGCCCACACAAGTTTTATTTTTTTAACGTAGCTGTTATGATCTTTTCTCGAGAATAGTTAATAAATTAGAAGATTATTGATTAAGACAAGCAGGTTGATACTGTACTGTATTGGTTATTATTTTGAACGTCGTTTTACAAACAATTCATCGCACTATTTAGTAATAAGAATGATAGTGTCAGTTCTTAAATGCCGTTATTTAACATAATATAACATTTATTTATTTGTATAAATTTTTATATTCTCTGTAATGTAGCACACGTTGAAGTAACGCCGTAGAAATTGTAACCTAAAACTTCCGACTTAATATACCCTTTATAAAAATGGCAAACCATGAACCCGTATTTAGCTAAAGTATATCTAAATAACCCCGTTTTGCAATTATGAAATCATTTAATAATATATAATAAAACGTCGATAATAGTCTAATATAGAGTACAAAATATATTTAAAGGTGACAGACATTTAACTGGAGTAAAAAGTTAAGGTATCAGTATATACTTAATTTATTTTATACATTACAACATCGTAGGTATTTTGTACTGACCTGTGACCCACTGCTATATGTGTAATTGGAAAAGTTAAGTACGGCTATTTGCATAATTTTTAATAATAACGCAGCCATAAAATAAATCGTTAAGATAATTTTTATTGCATTCATTTGTTCCCAACATATAATGAATGGATTGTTTTATGAATTAATATAATTCAACCAGAGAGATAACAAAGGCAACGTATATCATAGATTCATCACTCTAAAAGATTTCAAATTGCATCAATATTGCTTTCCTTTGTAACTTTTTTTCTACTATTTCAAACACCGACTATCACCCGTTTTAGAAATGAAATAAACCCTATATCCGGGGACGTTTCTATATTGTTAAATATGAAACATCACATATAAATTTCACGTAGTTAAAACCTCATAAAACTACTATCTCCTCACACTAACAGATTTCTATTAATTAAGCCAGCGCAAGGACTTCATCTGTACTGTATTTGGTAAAGTTTATTTATAATGAATTAAAAAAAATAGCAACGTAACACAATTAGCTTGTACACAAACAAGCAAGCATAACAAGTTTTTTTTTATCTATCCTAGATATGGAATTAACATAGGTTTTTGTTTTATTCCCCCAGTTTCGGGTTGTACCATGACACGGAGAAGATCGGATGCCATCGACGAAAGGGTTCCACTCTGCACATCATGACGCCCATCTTTGAGGCAGACACCGTCCAAGTCGCATGGTCGCGATGCAGCAAGCGTGACGTCACTAACTTCCTTGAGTAAGTCCATCTGTCTGTGCAATCGTGAAACATATAAAAACTTTTTGTTAACACTGTTGTTGTTTGTTTACAGTTGTAAAATCATTAATGTTATCGTTTAATGTTTTCTGCGCTTATTGAGTTGGATTTTTTATGAATTCGATCTTTCAATGAATACATTGTTGTTGTGGCAAACATTATTATTGCAATATCTCAATATGAGTCACACTTTTTACTCAAACGACGTTGTTGTCATAAACAAAAACAACGTTGGTACTCTATAATTCCTTAAAATATCACTAAATCGTGAGTTAATACTACAAGTGTATGGTTAGTGTTAAACTGTTAAGAAAATGTTAACGATTATAATTGTTAGAAAATATAAATGTAACCATAAATTATTTAAAAAAAAACCCGATTTGCATTCTACACAACATTTTTTTACGCCGGAAATTTTGGTAGAATCAATAACTGATTTACAACTACAAAGTTTTCTGTTAGCCACATTAGCAATTTGTTTTCACTACATTTAATTAATAAGTTCCCAATTAGTTAGTAAGAAGTAACGAAGAGAAACCAAAAACCGAAAATGCTTGTAATAGCATATTTGAATAAATAGGTTTTGATACGACATAATACGAATAGTTGTAAAGTGACCATATCATCTCAATATATAAGGGAATGTTAGTGTAAGTGTTGGCAAACTCGACTTACAAATGATCGCCGAGTCGGCCAACAGGTCAACTATCGTAAGTGATCGATTGAGAAACGCCGAAAGCGTATTTGTTTAACATACCAAAGTGTCTGAATTATTGTATTGCGAATAATAATGCTTGACTTAAGTGGATTACGTTCTATCTAAAATATACTTTCAAGGCTGATATAAAATATCTAATTCAATTATCGTCCTATACTCTACTAATCACCAATATTATGCTATTAAGATTTTCTAATGTGACATTCAACATCGGTAAAGTAGTTATTTATTCCAAAAGTATTTTTATAACTACAAATCATGTATCTTTGTAAAGCGCCATACGTAGTGATTTCGCATTAAGATTAACATATCGAAAGCTTCAACTTTGCATAATTAACCGGATACTATATATGTGAGTAGAATATACTTTTAAATTTTATCGTTTTAATTTTGCTTATATTACTACAAGCTCGTCGTCGTCGTTCTCTTAATTCCATTACTCGATATTAAAATAAGCTTATTTTTTTTTGAATTTACGTGGAAATTAGTTTTTAAATAAATAAAGAAATAGGCCATTTAACAGAGAGCAATGACAAAATTAACGGAATACTGGATTATCTGAATTCAAGAATTCATTTTACTTCCAGCGCGGGCTTGGGTGAATGCCTTAGCGACAGACCTTCGCAACAAGAGTACGTGTATCCCGAAGTTCCGGCCGGTGAGTAACGTTCAACATTTCGAATTCACTATTTCGTATTCGTAAATCGAATGCTATTTTCATGCCTCCCGATAATAGAAGCAGTTAAAAAAACATTTCATCGTTGTATTGAAAATTGAATGATATATCTACGATTTCCTGAATAAACAATTCAAATAGTTAGGCGTCATACTTTACTGGATCTGTCAGGAAGATGAAGATGAATCGATCGAGACGAAATGAAAATTTTTCAAAAAACCTGTCTCTATAGGATATGAAGGTTACTAGAAGCGACACGATACAGTCATGTTATTTTTAAACTAAAAAATAAGTAATACGAATGGAGTACTTTTTAATCTTTTTTATGTAAAGCCGCTTTGATTGGAACTGGCAATGCATATGTTTAAGGCGAACGATCGCACCGCGCGACAAAGTTTAGTATTTTGACAGATAGATGGCGCTATGCCAATTGTTAAGTTTCTTAATTAAATTGTAAAACGCGTTGTTAAGATATTTTTGTAATAATATATAAGGATCGGGATATCTTAGCACTGCGTTCGCTCTTGTGTAACTGTTCTGAGAAAGTACTGACCGTTGGGTCGACTCAACTCACTGTCCTGACTTCGAGTGAAGTTAACGTCAATCTAAAGCTGCGGTTTTATTGGCTTGAACCGAGTGAGTGAACAGCGTTCCGAGGTGTTCCACTAAGAGGGGCGCGCAGTCTCCGAGACCACGAGGGGTGTCCGGGTTGTGCGCCCCTCTTCGTGCATAGCGTGGGCATAGCGCCATCTATCTGTCAAAATACTAAACTTTGTCGCGCGGTGCCATCGTTCGCCTTAAACACAGTGCTTCTATCCCAGACAAAAGAGCCACAAGCCACTTACCAAAACTTACTGTGACTGTTACAATGTCTCAGATGTTTTTCCTGTTTCTCACATAGGTGTTACGTTCGACGCGGCGACTCAATGTCACTTGCAGTTCGGTGCCGAAGCGGTGGTGTGCGCGAAGCCGACCGAACTGTGCCAACATTTATGGTGCTTAGTCAATAACACTTGCAAGACAATGCTTCGGCCTGCTGCTCCTGGGACGACCTGCGGCGTCGGCATGGTGATACATTTACTTAATCGTTTGAGAACACTAGAAAAACTTAAATTTTTTTAACCGTTCGATAACTAACAAAATCAAAATATAATATTACTCAAATAGGCTATTTAATACAAGCACTTTCGAACCGACATTTACATTTTAAAGTCAGCTTAATCAATCTGTGTTGTCAGCCCATGAGGAATTTACCACTAGCTCGGCGGCTTAATAAGTTTAATAAGTTCTGTTCTATACTATAGTGAAAATTTAGCACAGAGACAGCACAGAAAATATAAAATCTTCCCGTATTCTGTCCCGTGACCGTGGACTCTGTGAAATTTTCGAAAAGTTGGGATTTAAAACCCGTTAAAAAAACGCGACAAATCGATAAACTAGATAGTTTCATTTTAACAATGTCAAATATATTAATTAGAAGTAGTATATTATATATACGCCATAATAAACTTAATAAAGACTAAAACTGGTAGGTCTCATGAGCACAAAGTCCGCCTGAGGGTCCGTCCACCTTTGTGTTAATAAATTATCTACCGTCATGCAGTAATGTTTAAGCACTACTGTGTTTCAGTCTGAAATGCAATATTGCCAGCTCAATTACTGGACATAGAGATGCGACATCTTACATTTCCAGGTGTAAAACGCAGCGCAGGGTCGAGCGAATGCAGTGCAGCACTGTTTTTATGCGTCCATAATAATAATGACAGACAAAAAATTATGACGTCTCATATTTATCACTTATGGTAACTGGACACTTTATTCCCAGTAAAAAAAAACTTAGCGAAGTTGTCTTTCAACAGTGGTGTCAGAACCAGACTTGCGTGCCGCGCAGTCCGTCCCCAGTGCCGAGGGATGGTGGCTGGGGACCGTGGAGCGAGTGGAGCGAATGCTCGCGCACTTGCGGCGCTGGTGTGTCCACGCAATCACGAGAATGTAACCAGCCGGAGCCTCTGAACAACGGCAACTACTGCATCGGCGATAGGAGTCGGTACGTCGCACTTTTCCATACCTCCTCTTTCGTTAGACGGTGATAAAAAGCGAGCATTCGGATCAACAAGCACAACCAGAACTCGTATTAAAATCAAGGTTAAGAAACTCGTATTTATTAATGCGACATTTTTAGACCTAAATATAACAAAAGTGACTGGGTGGGTGTTTAGGTTATCATTTTTTATAAGTATTACTACCTTTGTATTATTATTAACAAGTCCAACGAGAATGATCTTGACGTTTTCGGTAGTTATCTCAAGAAGCACTAGATCGGCTGAGATAAAACACACTTCTGTTAAAAGTGTGTCTACGTCGATGCATGTAAAGTATAGGTGCTTTTATGTTTTAAGATAACATACATACACAGGTATATGGATATAAAAAGGACTTCTTTCTCTGTCTTCGTAGTTAGTCGTTACAGGTGGTGGAGGTCCTTATAATAGAAGCGAATTCGATCCAGCATGGGAATAAAAATTATGTCATTTGCCAGTAGTTACTCCGACTCTAGGTGTACTATATTTCCGTTATTTTATGTTTGGTAAATTTACTGCCGAAAACCTTCAATTTATTATAACGAAGCTGCGAATGATTAAGCGGTCAATCTCAATTATTAGTGCCCCCTAGGAGTCACTACAAAAACACTGAGATTTAACTTACTTTAAGAATCCGGACCAAACTCTAAAACTACAGGCATGTAGTCTGCGTTACGAAGGCAGTTTTAGAGTCGTCTTTCACCTATACTATGTGACAGACAAGACAAAGCTCTAGCTCGGTAAAGCTCAAATAAAAATTAGACTACTTAAGATTGTGGAAGACCGCAAAAATGTAATTTGCCCCAAGTTGTTGTTTGTTATCTATATTAGTTTGCCATTCTGTGTTTCCGTCATTAAAAAAACACTTCTAATGCACACCTCTACATTGTTGTCTTCTCAAAGACTTGTAGATTTCTCTATAACACTCGTAGCAAAATTCTGCACCTTTCTCTTATGCGTTATAACTTTGCCAGCGCAAATCGGTAGCTTCTCTCTACCTTGATTGCGTCTTAAATTTCACACGAATGCATCATATTCACTTTGTTACTATCAAGTGTTGAACACGACGAATTACTTACGCACTCGATGCTGCCTCGACCAATTCGATATGACGGTAATAAGATAAGATCGCACAGGTTTCCACTGTCGCTTTACTCGATTATTCTGTCACATAATGCACCGTCACAGACATTTACATAAGTCGACAATGACAAATGTAGCTTAAATCATATCGAGGTTAACAAATACGAAATGACTTACTGGACTGACCGGAGTAAGATAGTCAACATTTTCTTTTTATTTTTGCAAGATAAAGAGATGTGACAGTTGTGCACCCGATGGTTTACCACCTTATTATCCAGTATGCCCAATAATAACACTAGCAACATGGCCCTACGGATTACTATGTTCCGGACATAGTAGCGTCTACACACCCTTAAGACACACACCCCTACCCCGTTAGACGGTAAAAGAACTACCAACCCACGCAGACTCTACAAGAGTCAAATCACTTACTATAATCATTCCATCAATCTTTAAGAAATTAACTGTCACCTTTGAAATTTTTAACATAAAATTAATTAACATTAGCAGATTGTCATTTTAGTTAACGTTATATGACAAATAAAGTATGCGATGTAGGTACATATATCACTAACATTTCGCACCAACCCGCAGGTACAAAGTTTGCAACACGGATCCGTGCCCTATCAACGAGCCGACGTTCAGGGAGGTGCAGTGTTCCAAGTACAACAACATGACGTAC
>DWHO01000335.1:0-21561 GCA_018247575.1 Eurytides lysithous rurik | reverse complement strand
GAGTAAAAGGAAGAGTGAGTGCACCTGTGTCTGCGCAAACGCTTGTGCACTATAATATATCCTGCGCAGTTGGCTGAATATCTTGTAGATCGGCCGCCGTGGCCGGAATCGGTCGGGAGGACATTATTATTATAGGGGGGACTACTATAGTTAGATATATAAATGAATATACGCTAGAACCTAAGACGGGCTTATGGGGGCGTTGTTACCAGCGCCACCAACACCCAAGAGCACTTTTCTAAATCCATTCTAGTATAATCTAAAAATCATAATCTACTAACAGGTTTTGGCACTTGCAGTGATTGTCATCTACATATAATTGTACATAGAGCCCCTATAGGGGTTTATAGGGGCGTCGATCCCGACCCTAGCGCCACCGACAGCCTTCCTAAATCCATTCTGATATTGCATATATCTTGCGTTTTCTACTAACACACAACCAAATATCACTTTCAGAGTCAAGGCAGAGATACTCAAATTTATTTGTCTCGTGGACCAGTTTCATATTTTATTGGTTTCGGTGAACCACCTACTGCTACATTTCCACCGTATTCCCAAAACTGGTCAAAACGTGCGAAGATTAGCACACAGCCCTGCCGGGTCTCCCGTGGATCCTAGGGGATCCAACTGGACCACTTTGTTAGACCGGTTTAAAGTGTCCCAACATAACAAACACATTTAAACTATATACATCGAATATCATCAGTTAATAAAACGGCAACTTACCTCTTTACTGCTATGCGAGAAGGTGCTCTGGTGGGCGTCAGAGTGGTCACCGTTCAAAGTGTGCTCGCCTGCAAATGGTCGACGGTAAGGTTGAAGTGATTTGATACACATTTAACACGACTGCCCAAAAAGGGTGTTGTGTTACACTGACCGGATAACATAAAGTGTGTGACGTCATAAAAATTTAAAAATACGTTGAATTACCAGTCATAGCCCGCCACCGTCAATATTATTTCAATGTAAGAGAAGAAATTATCAAACCAACAAACACTTCCATAATTATAAATACTTAGTATTAAGAAAAGATTTGTTTTTTCTCACGACAGAGTTGACTTGCAAATTAAAAGAAATAATGTCATTTGGACTAATTAAAAAAAATTGCTTACGAAAATATAATAGTTACATAACTTCAAAAACAATCAATATTTATCTCGATTTAATATGAATAAACAAGCGAGTTGAATTGAAATGTTTTTAATCACTTGTATGTGGCAACAAAAGTATACGTTGATTAAATAACCTACACAGATTATAAAACACAAATCAACATTTGAATGGAAACCCACACAGGCTATAAATAATTGTGAACAGATTATTCTGAATTAAATTAAAAATAAATAATAATATTAGTAATTAGTAAGGCATTTTAGAAAAAAAAACAAGAAAGGGAAATTCATGCAAAACTCACCATTGTTAAGAATAAAATACGAAACGGCGACAAGCGATATCATATCAAAATGCATTTTTAAGCGCAAACAAACGTAAATTATACAACATCAAACACATGCACATTTAAAAAAAAACAATTTGTGATATACGGACAGACAAACAATAATTTAAATGGCGCCAAATTTGACAAGTAATACTCTTCGATTTGGCAACAAGGCAAAATATTCAACCAACATTTCGAGCCAACATTTGCCTTGTGCTTCTGAACTAAACTAATATTTTCTATAACAAAATGAATTAGCCTTAATATAATTCCAGTTATACTCAAACCTCCGGCCCACCGGGCTGTTATGGTTGGCCCATTGGTGTTTTATTGACACCTAAATAATTTGAATTAACAACTGCGACTGCTTGTGTTGACAGACAGCGCGACGTATTTCAAACGTCAGTTAGGTTCAAATGACAAAAAAAAAATGTTAAAATATAAGCGACGAATAATAATAATTAGATTTATAACAATCGTAAAAACCTAAGCAACCGTTATCTATTTTTTATTTATTTACTTTTGCCACACCACAACAAATACGTGTTTGCGGCCCCTATTAAAAAAAAGTTTGAGTACCACTGTCCTAAACAGTATATTTGAAATGGCATCTTCGAAAGTGGTCATTTTTAATGAAAATAAATAAAGTAAATTAGTAAATTCACCAATTACCGAGGAAGTGGATATACAGCAATCCCCCTATAACACAGTACTCTTATAACGCATTTTCATATTACACGGAACCAATCTACCGTGTTATAAGGGGGATTATTGTACTTATAGATAATTTGATATTACGTAACGATGACTACACGCGTCGACAAAGAATTTCATCATGAAACCAGAGAAATATATATTTGACCCCGAGTCCACAGCATTTAAAACCGCTCGGATATCAGACCCGTTTGGTTTCGGCGTCACGAGTCGTGGGTTTGATTCTCGCCGGGGAAATATTTCTACGAACTACAGTCGACTGTTCCGGATTTGTGCGTTTGTCCGTCCTTGTAATACAAAATATCTTATAATAGGGGCAGCGTTTATTTTTAATTTTAATAAAAAGTAAAAAAAAAAGATAACCCTTAACCAGCCAGCCTGGCAATTAATTGGCATCCAACTAAAGCAATTTACAGTGAGCAAAAATCTAAAATACTTTTATGAATTTCGGGGTAAAAAGTGTTCATTTAATGCAAATAACATATTATATGTGAATGTAGATAAAATTAATATTATTGTAAAACTCTTTGATCGAATCGAAAACAACATCACTAGAACTTCTGTCAGTTTCCATTTTAAAATTGGGATATAACACCTTTTTAATATGACAAGTGTATTTTACTACGATTTGATTATTATTCAATGCACAACCACAATATTTGAATGCATTGCACACAACAGAGGAACTGAGGGAAATAGAACGAACTTATTAAAAAGAGCGACGTGCTCTACACGTCATATCGAGATTTGCCCCAGGCAACAGTTGACGTGCATAGCACGTCATTCCAGGTCGAGTGGTTAACATCGATTAGGGAACATACAACGAGTGTTACATTTGTTTAAAATCGGTTGAGGTTTTTTTTTTTCATATAAAGTAAGAAAAAAAACCTCGTTTGAATGAAAATGAACACGACACTAACTTAGACCAACTTTATTACTTGCATTACAAACGACATATAATGTCATATACAATAAAAATACTCAAGTTAAAAATAGTTGCGGTCTTATGAATTACCCTTCATCGCGTTATGCGTGTAATGGGGAGCCATTTCCAACAATCGGCAGCTTTTACCCACTAGTGGGATACGACTGCGGAACCTCATACAGCTACTTAGTGTCTATGGCACCTAATTTTGGCTTTTACACAGAATTTGGGATGTTTCTAGTGTTTTTTCATTATTATTGCAAATTGTCTTGTTTTTAAGAGATCCATTTCGACTTGAATAATAAGTTAGACATTATATTGTAAAAAAAAATTACACAACCTATATATACCTAGGTTCAATAGATAAGCTGTCAAATCTGTACATACAATGGAATACGTCTATAATTGCATATATAACCAACACGTTATAATGAACGCAATATTATTAAAAAAAAATATATATATTTTCTTTTAGGCATTTAGTTTAAACAAGTTGCATATTTTTTTAGGGGAAGGAGCGAGGAGTAAACGGATTCCTCTGTATTTATAATTTAATTCAACCGCCATTTTGACTCGTACAAGTAAAGCGATGCTCGGGCAGAAAAAATACGAGCATTTCACATGTGGTTTATTATATAAAAGAAATCTTAAAACGTAGTAGTTTAAATAAAATATCCGCAAAAAACAATCTTCCATCTCCTTTGCACGGTTCTATTTTCCCGCCAACGTCATTTTGAACAGACTATACAAGCTTTCCCCAACGGCAATAGACACGTATACACAAAAGTTTCGGATGCGATCAAGGTACAATTAAAAAAACAAACATTCAAACAAACAACAGTAGATTACAATACAAACACAGGCACAGACACAAAATATCAAATTGGAAAAGTCTTACAAAACAAAATGGCGGATACGAGGCAAGCGTGCATGCGTACAAATAAAACAAAATAGATCAGAAAAATAAAAACGGGACATCGAAAAACACCCGAAGATCACCAATTATCTATTTACACATTACAATTAGTAATAACACGACTGACTTGTGATGAAATAAATGGGATAAAATTCACATCGGCTGCAAATAATATGACATTTGCATTTAGTATGAGAGTGTTGGATTAGTTATACCCTTTCATTTTACTTGGTCCCGAGCATCGACAGTTTTTTTTTATATAAAATGAATCAAAACATTAATTATTGTACTTTTAAAAGAAGAATTACATGTAATACATTATAATATTATCAGATCGCAATTATCAAATGCACTTTCGACTGTACATTTATAAAAATATTTTTTAAATAAACTAAATTTGAGAATTATTTTATAAAACGGGTTAAGATATTTTTAGAGACGATATTAATAGCGAATGGTCATATAACAAAAGTATCGCGTGAAGTACAGGACCGTATTGTTTAATACGATAATACAATGAGGAAATTCGTAAAAACAGTCTTGTGACATTTCCCCTCATACCCTCGATCAGAAGAGAACTGAATGATATTCGCTGGATAGATTTTCTCGGCCAAAAACCTAGACCTAGGTCGGTTCACTGATTTGAGAGTTGCCTTGTTACGAACGGATACACGTAAAACTTATAAGACCCCAGTTTTTACGTCGAGGTTTATGTTAACATTGATTGAACCGATGAGCATATTAAAATAGTCCGTCAAAGGAATATATATGCAGAAGGGATCTCTTATAAGCTACCATCGAGCTGGAGGAAGCTCGGATCGAAGCTTTCCGACATCCTGAACTGGGATATGATCCTGTACATGACGGTTTCCTCGTACGGCGGCCAGCTGGAATACAACCTGCGGTCGGAGCGTTTGGAATCGGTCCTCGAGTCGTAAAGCAACCGGTCTGGAACGCGTGTGTCGTTTTCTTGAGTCACAGCCGACTCGCACGTTTTATATTCGGAGGCAGAGGCGGTAACGAAGCTCGTCGATTTACAACTATTGCGTGTCTCATCATCATTTGAAAGAGTGCTGCTGTTTCGATATGAAATATCTTCGGGAGTCCACTTTCCAGTGACGTCAACATTCGACAGATCTCTATTTTCCCCTCCGATAGTCTGAAATTTTGTAACTTGACTAAAACTCCAATCTCTAGGGGTTTCCTCAAAAGTCCAATTTGTTGACACGTCTCCAATGTCCTGATCCGTCGACAGCTCTTCTTGAGCGCTTACCGTCACCTCAGAAACAGACCAATCTTTAGCCACTCCATCAGAAGTCTCACTTCCATCATTCCAAGGTGTTCTCTGTCCATAATCGTCACAGTCGAAGGCGACAAAACTTGGCATTTGCGTATCCCCCAATCTGCAGACACCGCTGCGATGAGGTTTTTCACTAGTATTCGTTAAGCTGTCATCAAAGGATAGCCAGTACTTGACGCCGCCACTGTTTTCCGTCTGAGACATAGCGATGACTGGCGCGCGCCCGATGAAGGGAGAGCCCAATATAGTGTCGTCCTTTTCATACGGAGAAGTAACGTCACCGCCTGCGAACGAGGCATTGGCGGTTAAGATAGGCGACTCAGTGCATCGATCAATTATGGAGTTCCATTCTCTAGGCGATGACGAGTGGCTATGCGTTGGTATTGTGTAATCGACGAAAGCCGTGTTCATGTCTTCTATCTCATTCGTCGTTACAGTGAATGTATTGTTTAGGCCAAAGCCCAAGGCCTCTTCAACAGACTCCTGTAATGTTGAAACTGAGTTCGTAGAATCTTCCCGAACAGTGGAGCAGGTCGAAGTAACCTCTTCCTTCAACTCCTCCAAAGTTTCACTGCATTGACATTGCATAGACCAATCGATATCACTGTCTTTTAACATAGCATCCAAATCACCACTAGATATGACTCTAGGCTTTCCCGAGGCCAAAGATTCTTGACTTTCGAGATTTCCATCAAATTCAACATCACCTTTTGTCATTTCATTAACTTCAGCTACATCAAATTCTGTATCATGGTTATCGTAGAGTCCCACCTCTATATCATACAAATCCGCTTCATTTACTCGAGGTATCTCTTGCACTGTGTCTTTACTATCTAACGATTTATCTAATCTCAATCTGTATTCACTTATTTCGATAATGGCTTCGTTTGGACTTACATTAAGATGTAAAAGTTGCGGTGCGGTGGTGAACAGTATGTCTTCCATATCAGCCACGGTGACAACTTGCTTGTTTCGCTTGTCGTTCCTCTTGTCATTGCGAGTTGCGATATAGAATGCCGTATCGAAAACGTAGTATATGACAGCTTCGACTATTGCAAGGGTTTGGTTGCAAATCGCATCACTAACGTCCGTGGCATCAGTCGAATCGAGGCTGACCTTCCGCTCCATACTTTCAACTATCTGCACTATAGAAAAACTGCCTACTGAAACTTGGTTGGTCTCCTCGCATTGGTCGACCTCGACTGAAATATTGGTAGCGGCTAAAGTTAGGGGGAGATCAAAATTGATTCGATTGATTATAATGCCCAGTATTTCTGAGACGGCTTCCAATTTTTCGAATTCGGCAATAGAGTCGAAACTGTGACCTGCATCCGAACTGGTGATGCTGCTGAAACTTAATCTCACTGTATCTGCAGCAGATTTACTAGTTACTTTTTCATCTCTATCGGCACTGACCAGTTTATAGGGAACTCGAAATGGGTTATTCAAAGTAATTTTTGAGCTTTCCTCTATAAATTCAATATGTCCGGTTAGTTCTGTACATAGGTTTGGGTTATCTGCAGACTGTTTTTCTATTTCATTTGTTTTGTTAGCGTTGGTATGCACTACGCCAATAGCTTTATCGGTTAACGATAAAGCTATTGGCGTATAAGCAAGCACCTTACCAACACAGGAGTCATCGCTATTAGAACTTTTAGATTCCTCCAAGATTGGCTCTAAAACAGTTTTGGCCACGTCACATTTCTTAGGTGACTTCTGTTGGGTGACATTACTATTCCCATAATCCGAACAGAAAAAGTCGATGGGAACAGAATAGTCCCTAATGTCTTTCTCCATTAGCTTCTTTACAGGGCTATCGTACACGGCTTCCTCGTAATCCGTATCGTCCTGAAAACTGCAGTACTCCCCTTCAACTGGTTCAATAGAATTTCCCTTTGTATCATCAGTTACTCTTTCAGAGTTATCTCTGTTTATTTTTTTATCGTTATCATCGGTTTCATTAGAGTTTAGAAGTTTTGCAGAATTCTCATCTATATTCATCCTTATGTCGAAATTATCAACAACTGTCTGATTTTCCGTTGACAGACTGTCATTTACGTCATCTAAATAGTTGTCTTCGGTGAATTCTTGACTCTCAACAAATTCCACGGCCGTTTTCAAATGCATCTTATGCACGGGCACAATTTTTTCCTTCACTTTAACAACGTTCACCTCAAATTCCGGATTGTGTTCACCGAGACATTTCCTATGAATGTTATCGCAAGAGAAATAGAACGAATTGTTCGATTTGGAGTTTGAAATATCCGAATTGGATGTGATGTATCCGAATGTGTGATCAGACGTACGGTTAGCGCGATATTCGGGGATATGATAGTGGTGGGGTGAAGGGTCTCTAATGTGGGAATTGACGAAGCCGCTATGCGAGCGGGTCCTATAAATTCTGCCTTCAGCACTCGGGGCCATCCGTCTAGGGAGGGAGCGGGTACAGTAAGAAAAACCCCTAAACCTACCGTCCGAATCTATAGACGGAATCGAATTCAAACTGGACCGACTTTCCAGTTCGCTGCTTTTGTATACGACAATCTCTCTACTTTTAGCCGAGTTCATTTTACGATTAAGACTCAATTTGCACTTCGGGTGTTTTTTGACATCGCTAGCGTCGAATTTAATTACGAATTCGTTAAAGTTAGGGTTGCGAGAAAAGCCATGTTTTGAGCGTGCGCTAGATGCGAGGGCTTCGTCAAGTGTCTCGTGCTCGGCTGTTAGTTTACCTGCATGCAATGAACAAGCGTTTGGTTAGGTAAGGCAAGCAAGCTGATGCGGATAAGCTTCTTAGGTTAAAATATATAGGAATATACATATTTAACAAAACGCAAAATCATCAATTGGCGCCTTAGTAGACAAACTCTGACATGACAGAATGTTACAGCCGTGAAAATGATATGGCATACTCCTTACAACAATAGTTGGACAAAGACAAGTGAATTACTTAAACCAAACGGCAAATTTACGAAAACAACAAAATGAATCTATTGTGTTCGAAATTGATTTGATGAAGATTGACGAGGACTTTCTACCAAAACAAACATTCCCTGATAATGAAAGTGATATACCATAACAAGAAGACACGGCACAAAGCTTACGACAGTTGTAATGAATTTCATTTCAACCAATGTGC
Organism: Eurytides lysithous rurik; assembly: GCA_018247575.1. Taxonomy (NCBI): domain Eukaryota; kingdom Metazoa; phylum Arthropoda; class Insecta; order Lepidoptera; family Papilionidae; genus Eurytides; species Eurytides lysithous. Next base: position 13,129 of record DWHO01000335.1, on the reverse strand, counting down.
GTTATTAATATATTCCGGAAATTTAGATGGATTTTGATTTGAATTTGGATAGTTATTAATATTTCCGAATATTTGGCAAAAATTGGGCTCAATACTTCTAAAATAACAAAAGACTGGGGAAAAGGGAGATTAGGATGGTCGAAACTGGGATTACAAGGAATTTAGATTCAGAAGCGTCGTCAAAGAATGTATATGGAATAGGGTAATACCAAGGCTATATCCTTATAGATTTTAATTAAAAAAATGTATCACACTAATTTTAAAAGGTAAAGTGGAAGACATAACTCAAATGAGAATTTGAGTAATTTATGTGAAATGGTTCGAGAAAAGTCGTGCATATAATTAGGAAAGTTTTGGACATGAATGTGGATGGAATGAGAGGTAAGGGAAAACCGAAGAAAGTGTGGATGGATTGCGTGAATAAAGATATGAGTGTGAAAGATGTGACTGAGGAGATGACGGCTGATAGATATATGGAAGAAAAATACGTATTGTGCCGACCCCACCTAGTGGGATAAGGGCAGGAGAAAGAAGAAGGTTCGAGAAAAGTCGGGTAAAACGATTCAGAATAAGTTAAACTCAGGGCTGAGCTTAGGATAATGTACGCAACATTAAACGTTCCCGCAGCCAAGGATCTGACACAAGCTTCGCAAACGGGACCTGACCAATCCCACGTAAACCCCCCTCTGATTCCAATCCTACTCTGACCTCTGCCAACTGCCCCTTGTATTGCCGCAGCGGCAGTGTACTGACGGATCACCACACTTGTCGGTGCTGGTGCACTGACACTGGAAGTGCCAGTGGATGCGGTCGACTCCAGGAACACCTCGTCGTCGGACAGCAGATTCGGATCCCGCTCCGGTTCTTAATTGATATTGTATATTTATACCACATGGACGACCATGTTCATCATGGTGTCCATAATAGAATTGTTGAATATTCAGTTTCTCTATTTTTGTTTTGTCCCTTATCGCCATTTTATAAACTAAAGCTGGGTATGGCAAATGCGTTACTATTTTCTCTCTCAGAAACTATAAAAAAAATACCAACAGAACTAGTTTTATGTTCATTATAAGAACAGTATCGTCAGGCATATGGGACAAAGAGTTAGTCAAATTATTGGACGAAGAAAATATCTCTCTTTATTTTTACAAGATTATACAAACAAATATTTCACTCGCTTTGGGCTAGGAAATCATCAACATCCTTTTGTCTTTGCCTTCTACAAACGAATATTGATAGACAACTTGAGACAAAATCACTCCTAAAGGTCCCTTATTCAAGAATCCAAGACATGTTTTGCATACGATTCTCATCGGCTATATCGTCTTTAAATTCCAGGAGGTTATAAGTTAGAAGGACTTCGTACATACATGCATTTTACTTAGAACCACAGAGAAGAACACATTAGAACATCATTAGTAAATTAAATCATGAACCGCCTTGCAATACTGCGATGTTAGCTAGACAAGCTGTTAAAAAAAAACAGTACTAAAAATCTGACCATGCTTTGATACACTTAAAATGCTTCCTGATAAGACTGTCTCCATATTTGCAAAATTTATCTAATGGCTTAATAGTTTGATCTGAATGCAATTATCTAAAGTGGCCATCCGTCCTACTAACTGATCTGATAAGATCTAATTACTTCCCGGTTGCTATCAAATGTAGAGAAATCAAGTGACCTACATATTGATACCTGGAGAGAAAATCTTGTATCCCTTTTAAAGTCTATTGCGCTCATAGGGAAGGATGAAATTTAGTTGAGTAATAGTTTATATTAAATTAGGCAACCCAATACGTTCATTATTTACTATTCTATATTATTTGTTGAATAAACATAATTTTTTTAAATAATAAGCTACTGGCTGCGGCGTCGCAGGTCGTGGGTTCGATCCCATCTCAACAACAACAAATATTTGTATGAACTACATATAGTTGTCCCCAATTTGGGCGTTCTGTCCTTGTGAAATTTATGTATGAAAAACGCTATAACACAAGATATATCTATCTTACAATAGAGGCAATTTTTTTTAAATCAAAGAGTAAAGGGAAATTACTTTTTGAAAAACCTCCTTTGGTCTATTTTGACAACTAGGCATTCGCTATTAAAGGGAAATGCGCGTAATTTACGATTTATAAGATCATACTCGACAGCCGGGATCAATTTGGCACTTTATCAGGAAGCATTTTAGTGTTGTAGTCGGAGTCCGGAATTGAACCTGTTACTATACAGTGCGGACTAACCTCTGGAGAGCTCGGCGTGCTCCCGCTCCGCCTTCAGGAAGTCGGTGGTGTCAACTATGGGGGAGGAAATGGTTCTGTGCTTAGCATGCTCTAAAACTGCCTTAGTCGAGAGAAGAGAAAAGAAGAGAAGAGAGGGATTTATTTTTCTTTTGTATATTCATCTGTGTACCAAATACTAACATATTAACATTTTAAATCTGACAGCATGATCAGTAGATCGAATCGGCCAGAAGTTCCTCTTGTGTTATGTAAGTCTTTTGAATGGAGTCTAAATTATTTCGCGGCAAATAATTTTTGCCTACCCAACGTCAAAAAAAAAAGAATGGATTCTTATTCCCTTCTCTCTCTCTCCCTTAAAGACAAATGCGTTATTACATGATATACAAATTTAAAAATCATGCTCAAAGTAGATGCATCGAATAATGTATCAGAACTGAATACCTTTCGAATATCAAATTACAAGATGCAAACAATTTGGTAATCTGTTTTTACACGAGCAAATATTCACGACCGATAGTCCGAAGAGGGGTGGGCAGAGATTAATGCCATAAGTCAAAATTTAACATATTTAAGTAGTCATCCGTATTTTGACAGTAGATGACAAACTTATCATAACAGCCACATGAGACTTTGGAACACGAGTTAAATTATTTTTCACACAGTTAAACTCAATGGATCTTCGACCACCCCCTTAAAGATAAGGACTATGGTCATGGTATTTATCCAGTATTTTAAACTATTCTACTGTTAATGTACCATATTTATATCAAATGATGTCATTTTAACTATATGAATTTTTATAGCATTCCATCAGTCACAACTTGTCAAACTATTGTCAATTGGAAACATATTACGCACAAAAGTCATATACGCCTCTGAAGATAGTCCCAACTATAACCCAACTAATAAATAGCTTTTGACTAGTTCTTATAAAACGTTTATGTATTTAAGCGAACAAGTATGACAATCAATTTAGGCAGATTTAAGTCTTGCGCGGTCTCTACTTACTTTCACTAGAAAAAACTGCGGACATTGTATCTGTTAAATCTACAATTAAAAAAAAAACAAATGAAACTTGTTATTATTTAACAGGCATTCCATTAGGCACGACTTCCCAAGCGAGCATACTCAGCAGCTATATCTGCAAGTCGGGTATGCTTTCAAAACACGCTCTATTTCTACAACTATGGTATGCTATATCCATAAAAGACTTGATTTAATAGACTAGTGGTGTATGCATACTTTTCAAGACAACCTACTTTTTAAATTATATATTGTCTTAAGTCTTAAAGAATAAAGTTTATAAATATCATGCAAATTGTGCATCTCTCACTTGTTACTTATTCTCGCCTTGGTAAACTCACACCCTATATCAGTAACTCTGGTATGCTATCAAGTCACAACTAAGGTATGCTATTATCGATCGTTTTACGACGATGCAACTATGGTATGCTATTTCGAGCGCACTACATCTATCACTCACCGTCACTGAGCACCAGTTCCGGCTGGCTGCGGACCGGCACCTGCTTCGTCTCTATCCGCAACACGCGGTGCTCTGAAAATGTTACGGTGGGCGTGTCAAAGCGTGGAGTTTTCGATCCAGTATGCTATGCAATTGTGTGCGTGTATTCTTCCATGAGAGGAGGAGTATTCCATGCGAGCACATTCTCCAAAGTGACATGGGGTTAGAATGCGTCCATTGTCTTTCATCTCTAAATTGTCTAAATTAGGTGTAAATTGTTGATCATCTCTAAATGTATAATGTTCAAAATCAAATGAGTCTATACTAAGATGATTTATACTCTAAAATACTTTTCCCATAGGAAAATGACACGTTTCTCGGTGCATTATTAAATATTTCAAATGATTAGGAAAAAAAATCGCCTCTCTTTTCAATTTCTCTCAATGTTATAAGCAGTGAACTGAACACGATTTTTTAATAGAAAAGGGTTACCAAATAAATCTATCAAGTTACTGTTGAGTCGATGTGGACATGCAAACATGGCGACTAAATTGTTAGTTGTATGTGTTATCTCTAATAACAATCCTGCATCACTCTCACTTTCCTAATTTGTAATTAGTAAACTGTTTATTCGGCCTTAGAAAAATTTTAATTCAAGGCTTTCTGTGCCTCATTGTGGTTGTGTATTATGCACATTCACATACGCGATTGTATAATAGCATACAAGTATTGCTACATATGAGTTGGTATGCTGTTAAATATTATGTATGTGTGTGTGTGTGTGTGTGTGTTTTTATGGCGTTGGAGGCAAACGAGCAAACGGCTTACCTGATGGTAAAATGACAAAGTGATAATAAAGTAAAATGATAACTGCTGCCTATGGAAATCGCATAATCATAGGGAAGTGCGTTGTCCGCCTTCAAGGTCGTAATTTTTGGGAGGGAGAGGGTTTGAGGAGGTAGGGGTTGGGTCACCGGTCGACACGGTCGTCTCTCTCACCGTCCACGTTGCGGTGACCCACCCCTTTCCCTCTTCCTTCCTCCTCAATCGCTCTGGCTCCCAAAAGTTCCCATCTCGAAGGCTGACAACGCAAGGTCGATTTTCTCTGAGGTCGTGCTAGTAACCCGGTTCGAGCCCCCCTATTCAGCGGCGACTCGAGTCGCTGCCGTGGCTCCACCACCGAAAACTGTGTGCGTATTGGATGCAGTGTTAATCATACCGTCACGCGACTCCTCCTCGGTCTCGGAGGGCGCGCTGGCCGGCGAGGTGATTTGCGCGCCGCTCACCGCCTCCGACTCCGAAAGATCGGTGTCGTCTGTAAACAACCGGCATATAACCACCTCTCGGTCAATGACCATATTTGCCCCTTTTCATTTCTAATTCCAACCGTGACAAGATATATAAATAAGATATAGAAATCGGGAACAGTTGGTAACAGTTTCGGCGTTTGCCCATATGAATTAGGTTTGAAAACGTCATTATAATACAAAATTATGTTACCTTTTTTTAAATTTTTACAATAAAAAGAAAAGAATATTAAAGAAAAAGAAAAGTAAACAAAAACGAAGCTACTTAATATTTGGTTTTTTCACTTCTAATACCACACGAGACAAGATACAAGAAAAGAATATGTCAATAAGGACCTTTATTTAGAGTACTAGTCATATGCTAAAGACAGTAAAAAAGGATGTTACATCCATCCTTTTTTACTGTCTTTAGCATATGACTAGTACTAGACTTTAAGATAGAAGATACTTTGCAATCAACAAAATGTCACTTAGATTTCCACAAGGCTTAGTATTAGCACCTTTAGTGCTCTTACTAGTTGTAATGGAATATTAGGACGATGTGTGAATTCAAAATTATTTGTAAAGAAAATAAAACAACGAGTTAAGCAAGTTCTGCGGCTGAAGGAAAGCGATAGTCGTCCATAAAAGCGCAATGCCGTGCAGTATTAACGCTAGAAACACTGCAATTTAAACCAGAAGTACACTACTGTCTAGCAGTAGAATAGGTGGCAATGTCAACACGGGAGGTATGACATTGCAGAGTTGTACCTATAATTTGACTTGTGCTATGGAATATCACAGAGTTCTTCCAACCGCTCGACTTTGTCAGTTAGTCGACTTGAATCGTAGTATTATACGCTGGAAACACTGCCATCCAAACCGGAAGACGATAAACAACTGTTTGGCGGTAAAAGAGCCAGCAATGTTGTGGCATCTCCCCAGGAGGGGAGATGCCACAGCATTACAGGGTATTTAAGCGAGAGTCCAGTATTTGAGGGTGGGTTGGCCACTTACACTCGTTGCCGCGTTGCTTCCGCTCGACCGTGCGCCGGTACTCGTCGATCTCGCGGTCGGTCACGTGGTCGAAGGGGTTGCGCGCGTACGGCGCGCTGTAGACGGTCGCGTTGTGCTGGTAGCCGCGCTGGATGATGCCCTTGGAGGCGGCGCCCATCAGCACCTGGAGGGATGCGCCGAGACCGTTTTAGAAAGTCGAATCGTGGTGTATTTCCATGTGTTCATGAAACAGACCGCTGACGGTTCCGGCCTATGATGAGGGGAGGTAAGAGAAATAGCAAGGTGTTTTCCCTCGGCACCCGGAAGGATGCGCCGAGACCATTTTAGAAAGCTGATTCCCTGGTAGACACACAGGCCACGATCTGCTGGTGAGCGACGATGAGACACTAATCGCCTCCAACATCGATTTCCACAGCCCAAAGGTGGTGTATTTCCACGCGTTCATGTAACAGGCCGCTGACGACTCCGGAGTCATTGTAAGAGAAGGTAAGAGAAAGAAGAAGGATTTGTAATATTGTTTCTTGTTTGCTCTGTATTATAAAGGCTAAAAGATGAAAATAAGAGATTTTAAAGTGGGTACAGCCACGCTGCTGCACCCGCTGCTGAATGAGCCGCCACGAATCAAATAAGTACAACGATCTCACGGAGACTCGGCCTGAAGTGTTTTGCTTCAGCGTTTCGTCCAGTGAATGAGGTGGCCCATCCCCCTCTCTCTCTCTCCCTTCCCTACCTTTGCTTACATCACCTGCATTCCTCCCTCCCCTCTTTCAAAATTTTTCTCCCTTAAAGGCTGACATCGTATTTGCAGGTTCTGTACTGTTTGCAAACGTCAATGGGCGGCGGTGATCGCTTACCATCAGGTAAGCCCGTTTGACAGCCTATTCAATAAAGAAAAAGAAAGAGAGTTGAAGATATTCTTCAAGAAATGTGAAAAGGAAAATTAAGAAAGCCGTAGAGTGGAAGAGGCTAAAGGAAATAGGACGAGATGGAGGCGAAAATACACTCACCACGTGGTCCCCGGTGTGGGTGTTAGCTGCGTCCTCGCCGACCAGCCGCGCCGCCTCGTCCCAGCTCACGCCCTCCAGGATGTGGGACTGGGGCCCGGCGCTGATCTTATCCGCGCGACGGTTCTCCTTGATCTGCACATCAACCCACTCTTGTGTTACGACCTCATTTCCAGGAGGCAAGAGATTTTTTTGAGGACATAAAGTGTCGAGGCCCGCTTGTATATCAACACAGTGCCATACAGTTTTTAATACCGCTCTGCACTCTCAGATACGATGGGTCTCATGGGTTCCCAACGGGGGCCTGCCCCCTGGTGGACGCTATTAGAGAGAGAGAATTAATTTTTAACTTGTGATTTATTTGCAAAATATAGGTACATGGCAAAGTCTACAGGCATCATATATCGCTATATTTTACTCATATTACAGAGTATGCAAATATTTTCGCTAGAGGGTACAACAGTATTACAAATGATGTTAATGTATTAAACAATGCAAGGAAATTAAAAGAGAAGAAAAAATATATTATTAGAATTGACTTAATATCACGTTGGCTACGTTCTTGGCATATCTTTGGAAATAGTATCATGTTATTTTTAACAAACATGGCTGTTTCGTAAATGTACAATGACGGCACTGTCAGTATTTTGTATTTTATAATATATGGCTTGCAGCTTTCGGATAATCTTAAATTGCACATAGCTCTAATGCATTTTTGATAATAAATTCCAAGATATAGATAGATAATAAAATTCAACTTCAGCTTATTTAGTGGTCGGACTCGTTTGCACTCGCCTGAGGTGATAACACTGCTTTGTTATTTATTTCACGGCCAGCAGTACTGTATTCCAGTTAGAAGCTCATTTCCTCACTTTATGTCCTAAAAAAACTATAGTAACACCTTGACTTTTTTGTTTGTGTTTTGTATCTAAAGGGAAATGTATTCGAAACGCCTTTTCTGAGGTAGTAAAATATGAATAGCTTTGATATTGTAAAGTTATATACTTTCACCAACCACATATGTAATATACTCGATTTTATTTTTTTGTTTTATTTGATTAGGTGGGAAAACAAACAATATAGACAATCACAATACCTTTAAGAGCAAATACAAGTTTTTACATATTAAAAAAAAACAAAGAAATAGAAGAAGATTTCAGTACAATGAAAAGGAAATAAATTAATTAGTAGCAATTACGTAAACTGTTTACTTCAACAATTTCAACCGCCCTATTGCAATAAGTTCAGCGAACCGGGATGCCGAAGAACTAGTTGTTATAAAAACATTTAATAGCAGATGGCTTCGCATTAAATAAATCAATATCAGACTTCTTTGCTATTCTATTATATTCATGGGAGGCTCTTAAGAAGAAATAGTTGTTTCTATAATTAGTGCTAACAGGTGGAACAAAAAGATCTCCATGGGTGATTCACAAATACTTGTTCGGAATATACTTACTTTTGCCTGTAATAATAAGCTTTACCTTAGTTTCTTAGGTCAATCGGTCATCATATCTGTGAAAAATCAAGAAGATGGCTATCATTTAGAGGTTAATAGCATAAAGAATCAAGGATCCATCGATTCGGGAATAGTAAGGAGTGGCGCTAAACAGCGTCGCAACCAGAAGTACTAAATCCTAAGGCAAGTGGGAAGACAAACTAACAACTCGGAAAACAATTTACATAGAGAGCGGCCGCACGGTACACCGCCGGACCGAAGGCGGTCGGCTCCATTTCCATAACTAATTAAATTGCGGACTAAGTTGCTTCGCAGGTGCTGCGGCCTCCACTGCTACGCTGCTAACGACATCTACGAAGGTTTTATGTTCCCAAGATAACGTGCACCTGTAAAGCGCTACGTAAGCTACGTCTTTAGTTACCTAAACGGTGTGAACCCATGAAAAAAGTTGCACATGGCAACGCTCCCATATAGAATATAAACAGTGCTACAGATTTAAGTTTTCCTCCTCCAATAAATGATTTCATGTACATACGCGGATAAAATCCATACATTGGTCTTTTACGCAATGATTTTATTTACTTAAATTTTTCTCGATTACGTATAACATACGTATTTGAAGGATAACTGTAGAACTACTGGGTTACAGCGTAATAGCAATGTCTCGATGAGATTAAGTCGTACTGATCAGACCGATTTCAATATAGGAAAATGTTTTTTCATATCGCAAGGTGTTTTAAGGTTTTTTTAGCTCTCACCGTCGCTCATTGAAGAATTAAAAAAATCAAATCAAGAGATAGCTGAAAAAATTAGAAAGATTAAATAATACAAATTGATATTTTAGCAAACTTTCAATTGCTAAAAGGTTTTTGGACTATTCTGTTTGGGACTTGAAGCTTTACGCACTTTCGTCGCTTATGGAAGTCCTCGCGGCGTGAAATTGTCCGTGAAACTCTCGGCTCCATCGGGACAAATTTATAGAGTGGGTGCATCGTCCAACCGGGTGAATCGGCCGCACAAAAGATCCATTTACATAACAAATTGGAGGGCCACGAGTTGTGTCGTCCGCGTATTGCCCGCCGCGTTGTCTGTGGTCTGTTATTGGGCCTTGGGGTGCGCTCGCATTTTCGCGCAAGTGCGACGGTAGGTGCTATTTACATTTATATATAACGCCAGTACAAATTGTTACCAATGTACCGATAATATGATATCACTTTTATTGTACACTATATTGCCCTCCGTTCCATTCCATTTTCGCCGGCCTCCAAATCAAATCGATATTTAAATTTAACTATCCAATATTTTAATCAGATAATGTGTCGTTTAGGAAAATCTAAAGTCATGCATGTCGCGTCTAGAATTATTTCGTAATCGGGTTCATATTCGAAAGAATTTAAATCTGGAGACAGTCTGGTCGACAGGGACGTCGGACAACTCAATCGGTATTATAATATCCGTATTATAAACAATATCCGTAAAGTAATCGTTTAAAATTTCAAAATTTGAGGTAAGAAAACATTATAAATATATATCGCTAACTACACTTAATCACTTATCATAGAAGTCCAAAGTAAGCATTTAAATAAATATATAAAAGCACGCGCTAAACCCTATATGGTAGTTTCGGTATTTAATGGAATTTCCTGTAATTAATGAACTAGCTTGTAATAAGTTAATTGATATTGGTTTGTTCTTAATAAGTTATTGCGACGTTGTTTTTAATAAAACGTCTACTTCTTAATTTTATTTAGTTTTATTTTTCCACTGTTTATCATGTTTTTTTTTTCATTGATTGATGATTATTGGGTTTATTGTTAGAGAGTGCCCAAAGGCATAAGTCCGCCCATTGTAATATTCATTTTGGTTTTGCAATAACTATAACTAACACAGCATTTGCATTTTTTTTTCCTTAATAAAGAATTCTTATTACTTTTGTTATTAATTACGTAATACATTTCTATCTTGTTACTTCATTCATATATGATTCTTTCATCAAACTCACAACTTACAGGTAAGATATTGGATTATCCGTTCGATGTGTGCAAGAAGTAAATTAAACAATCCGTACGATAATGTTGTAAGAATAAAAAGAGGGGAGAGAGGACGAGGAGGTCTCTTTATTCTTCATTTATTATATTAATATATCTGTGACATTATTATGGGATGGTGACTTTGACGTCGTTAGAATGAGATTTGCGTTTTTAGTCCTATATGATGCTTAGTCCTATACTTCTATAGTAAGTGGAAGAAATGTTTTCGACGAGATCCATTACTACCAAGTTTGTAATTTCGTGGCGAGAGACTATCGCCACTAAGGTATTGTTAATGAAATCAAATCAAATCAAATTATGATTATTCAAATAGGCATTCACAAGCACTTTTGAATCGTCATCTTTACATTTTGTTCGTGAGAAAGCTACCACCGGCTCAGAATGCAGTTCTGTTGAGAAGAGCCAGCGAGAAACTCAACAGTTGCTCTTTTAAAATACCGTTACAGTATGTTAAACCTTAATACCAATGCCTAGGAAGGATTTTTTCACCTTTTGAAGACGAAATCGAGGTGTTACAAGCTTATTTTTTAAGATTTTGTCTAATGAACAATATACTACAAAGAATATATTGTGAGGCAACCGTTAAAATGCCAGTTCTTTTAAAAACATCTCGCGGGGAATCTCAGGGAAACTTTCAATACTACTTGCTGTTACAATTTGCGTTTTTAACAAAAACTCTTCTAATCTACATAATATTTTACTTATTCGTCTCTAGCCTTTTAATTAAAACAACTCTAAAGAAAAGAGACAACCACTTTATCAAATGATCTGTTCAATTTTGAAATAGCTAACAGTTACAATCCACGATAACTAAATGCACCCTCCGTTCGGGAAACTTTCAAGATGATTAATAACATCTCGACGACTTATCTGTTATTCAAATTCTATTTGCACGAATCCTTAAATAACGTTGATTACTTGTACATTTATGTAGTATCATTATATTGAGAATTAACAATGTAAAGTCAACGCAAAAACTACTAAATATTATAAAATTAAAAATGAGAGTAGAAATGAGTTTACCTTGATGCGCAAACCTGGTTTTTTATTTACATATGTCTTGTTTTTTTACAAATGGTTCGATGTAAATAATATCGACTATATTTAAGCAAACAAAGACAGTTTATTTGCCTTGAATAATCAACGCAAAAGTTTATTTAATATTGTAGTGTATCTATGAAAACGAAAGTAATTTTAATGGTGAAAATTTATTTTTCAATAACTATCACAATCTGCACAGCTAAAGCTCGATTTTATATGCAACTGTACCAATTTCCCCGCTCTTCTGAATAGCCCAGATTACATGCGGAAATTAAGTTGGTCCTAGTCCAAGGAGTTGGGAGAAATAAATTACATTTTTCATAGAATACAAATGAATAATTTTCCAAAGGTTGCACTCTCCCGCCCCGGCCGGATATTGGTGTTCACGCCATTTCCGTCCGCCATTCCTGAGCTGCAATTACAAACGGTATGCGCGACTACACATTTTTCTAGTGAAAGAAATATGTATGGCATAAACTTAGAACTCAGTAGAACGTGACAGATTTCAATTTGGAGCACCGTCTCTACGTGATAAAATAACTTTATCCATTTTTTTTTAACAGATAAGATACTTTTTATGGCTTCCGTTACCACGTCCTAGCTTAATGACCGTTGCCTAGTGTAATAAACAATACGTAGTAGAAACTAAGTACGTTACATGGAAATGTAACTCAGTTATTTCAAACAATAAAATAACCAACAAACCAACTCGAAAAGGCACGAAAGTGACTAGTGAAAGTTCTAAACTCTAACTATTTAAGTTTCAAAGGCACTGTTTTATATTGCGACTACTATTACATTTTATATAAAAATTATCTATAAAGACTATATCGTGCATTTCTTTTAGCGCTTGTCTTACGTCACTACAAATACTCTAAAAAGAAAACATCACTAATCCTCATCGCGGATCCGCTACTTCTCGTCGTACGACGGGAAATATCGTCAATGCAATGTCAATAAGATTTCAGCGCGCATATTGCAATGTAACGCGCCGCTTTCGTCACGTCCGTTCATAATTAAAGCGGTGTACGTGTGTGTGCAGAGTGAATTACATTAACGGGATCCAGAATAGTTTCATGACTTCAATTATCCTTATTTCCGGGCGATAGAATTTTATCGCTATATGCACTTACAGCGGATTTTACGTCGTCGGATTCATTTCCATTACCAGCATAAACTCATAGACCGAGCAATCACAAATTGAGACTATTACGACTCTTAGTTTTTTCACAAACGTCGAGATCATGAAAAATTTGTGCATGTTGGGCCCGCTTTTGCTGAATCTGCTTGAGAAAGCACCTCAATGCAGAAGTATTCAGTTACAAAGCGGTAATTATAAAATTAAAATTGTCACAAAAAGGTTTATTTTTATTTTTTTATGGATTAGGTTGTCAAACGAGCAAGCAACTCACCTGATGGTAAGTGATTACCGCCGCTTAGATATTTACAGCATTACAGAACTGTTAAATTGCCAACCTTTAAGGGGTAAATTTTGAGGAATTGAGGAGGAGAGAAAGAGCAAAAGGGGGCGGGGTGGAGGAAGAGGTAGGAAGGGGAAGGGG
>DWHO01000334.1:0-21568 GCA_018247575.1 Eurytides lysithous rurik | reverse complement strand
GACCGATACGACATTGGAACCTTCAAGAAGAGAGCATACTCCCACCTTAAAGGCCGGCAACGCATTTGCAAGTCTCCCAGTGCTGCAGATGTCCATGGGCGGCGGCGTTCACTTACCATCAGGTGAGCCGCTTGCTCGTTTGAATCCTAATCCCGATAAAAAAAAAAGAACAAAAACCGTGCTCCGAAGTCTATATCATAACTATATTTCGTATCCACTAACGACTGACGCTAGTGAATGTCATTTTTGACAAATCGCTCGCTGAATAATGGTTTATGTATTTCAAAGCTAACAGAACTCGAGAGTTGTGGAATTAAAATAAAGGAAATACAATTCCGATGCATTTATTTCGGCCGCATTAAAACCTCGAGCAATGTATCGGAATCAGTGTTACGATGATGCTTTTGACAATAAAACGACGTAAAATCGATTACCATCCCTCATATTAAGAGAACCGTATGTTTTAACTGTTTATCACAGTGGTTTTATATCAATAAGGTGTTATAATCACGGACATGAAATTACGTGCTCGAGTGGGCGCTTGGTGATTGACAAATCGCTGATCTGAGCCGGTGCGTTGATAAGTGAACACTGTTACCTAATTCTATTGTCGTCCGATCGGAAACTGGTTCCCCTGGCCGACCAGGTAATTGGTCGCGATGTCGTCACCGCAGCGCCCGATGGCCGCGTACGCTCATCTTATGTAACGCCGCCGGCCGTCTAACCGTGAAAGTCGCTCGCTCAAAAGCCAAGGTTAACATGGCCCTGGTGGCTCGTTCGGGCACATGCGAACGTTACATGACCGCATCTATAATGGCCTAACGTCTATTTGTTTTTCCTTGACCGTGACGTCACTTTATTGCGCGTTTTTTTCTTTCAGTCTTGGACTAGGACTGGCCAATGTATTCATTGTTCAAGACGAACATATATGATGTCATGTAGGACATGACATGTTCTTGTATAAATAAAAAATGCTACATTTGATGCGAAGGGAAGCCTAGCAGGCACGCGAGGCACAAGGCCGTCTGCCTTTCCGTCGTCTAGAGTGGCTGCATAACAAAAGCGGGAAGTGAAAGGCAGTGAACGCTTCCCCTCCCGTCGCGTCACCTCCGGCTACATCGACCAACTTAATCGACAAATCTTGCCTAGAATTATACCAATAATCTGTTTGCAACCAGTTCCTCGTTAAAATACGATAACAATATATAAATCGTTTAAAGCGAAATTCGTAAAAGCTCCAATATTCACAGTCTTTACGATTCAAATTTTATATTATTTGGATTTAGTTAATGCATTTCATTTACTTCGAGTACAGTAGAGGTAATCGCAAAGGGAAAAGTTGAATTTAAATTGATCACAGTAAAAACGGATTTATTTAAATTCCATAATATTTAGCCGCGCAATGTGCAACAAATAACCTTCCATAGCCTTGATGGGTTTATTTCGTAGGGTTCACGCGAAATAACACACGCCGTGTTCCTCGCGTGCGTTATTATCAAAACGATCGGCGGCGCACAATTTAATATTCGAGCGGTAATCTGTCGGAGCGGATAATCCGGCCAGTTCGCATGGGCGGCGGTAAACAAGCCCACAGGTACACGTGACCATTGTCCACGGACATATTCAACGCCACATGGAAATAATGGCTCATTTCGCACACCGTCGCCCGTCTAGCACACCGCGTAGTTTTTAAACGTAACGCTACAATGATCACTACGCTGCAAAGTGCAGGTAGGTGCCGGCCATGTTTCAATATCGCTCCGTAAGCAGCGATGACATCACGTTGCAATTTACACCGTGAGAAACTTGGACTATTGTATCGGTGTTATCAGTGGCCTTGTTACAACTCTTGAGCAACGGCCGGACGAATTTGTACACTGGACCATCTGTTGTTTCGACATAAGACGAGGTCTATGGTGACTTTTTTACCAACACGTAGCGAACAGTTCATTCTATTGATTCATAAATTTGAGGATCGCACGTCATCTGACGACAGATTTCTTTGTAAATATTATTGAACTGTATTTTATTTAGAAAGATATTGTCGAAAACAGCCAGTTTCATATCAGTCATATGATCATGGTAGAGAAGGTCGTGCTTATGTGGCCGAGATTAAAGTATTTAGTGTCGTTGGCATATGTACGTTGAATGGTTTCCGAAATGTGAGAGATCAGGCGCAGTCGTATTCAAACACGAGCGTTCACGCTCGGTGAGAGGTGAATGGAACCGGCGAGCGTTGCTAGGCCGACTGCATTAGCGTGTGCCGGCATGCTGCCAGCGGGTTCGAACAATAAACTACGACAATGTGTTGCGCACGCCGGAATTGTAAATATTACATTCTTAGATATCAGACCATCTCCCGCATTATTTCAACGCGGCGTTCAATAAACGTCAAGCTATCCTTTCTATCCCATTATGCTAAGTGTATTATAAATAAAAAAAGTGTTTGTTGATTTTTTTGTTGTATCACGCACCATTGGACTTATGGATCGATATGAATTTTAGTTCCTAAAGATGCAGCTTTTGAGACGGGGAATGACATAGGTGGTTTTTATTTTAAAATAAAAAAAATACTGGAAAAACGAGCCCAAATCATTATGGATGCTACCAGTGAAACCACAGCCAAAGCGTAGTAGTCTAATAATTATTTAACTTAATCTGCTGTATTAGACATAATTATTACACCATAATAAAAATATTATTGCTCACTGGATAAAATGTTATAGTTAAAAGTTACAACCTTAGTTCAAATTATACTACACTATTTTGAAGTAGTATTTACTAGGCACGTGATAAAATGTTATCTGCAAGGCTTCTAGTAGTTCAAAAACAACAAAGTATTACAAAGAAAAATGTAAGTTTCGCTAACTATAACCAAGTCGAGAGATAACATTTTACGACTGTAAAAATGGAGCAGGAAGAGGATATAATAATGAGTTTCTTCAACTAGAAGCGGCTAGACCTCCTATTTGTCGCGATATCGCAACAAAAGGAAGTAGTTATATAGAATGCCGGGTTTTTGATCGACCTGTTTGCGTGTTACAAGACAGTGTAAGATGTAGCCCGGTGCTCCATTGTTCGGGGCCGGCGAGCGACCGCCATTGTCTCATAATTCAAACTAAATGGTAGCTACAGTTACAGAGCTGGATAAACCCGTGTCGATGCGTCGTTCGCTCGTGTAACTCGACTAACTCCCTGTTTTATTTCGCTTTAACCGAGTCGCCGGAACTTCTGATTGTATTTCACATGATCTTTGACAGTTCATTGGCTAAGTTGGCAAGCGCACCGCCTTCCGATTCATTCCGCTTCCGGACCCGATGATATTATTTATATCTTTAAGATGATTAGTTTTATATCCAACGGTACGTGCCAATTTTTTATTTGTAACCGCCCATAAAGGGGCTGTATGCATTTAAATTCAACGTGGCGCCGTACGCGAATATATATATTTACGATAAGTATAATAGAATAATAAAAAAATGGTAACGTAGGTGTAATGGCGTCGTTTAGAATTTTATTTCACTTTCTGGCAACGTTCCGTGATAATGTTTTTCATATTCCACAAACATTATGTTGTGGCCAATAAAAAAGTTAAGTTCCCCTCTATGTGGCGTTCTAGGCGAGTTCATTTCCCGACGCTAAAGAGTGTTTTAGTTTCGCAGACACGCTGCAGTTAACCGTACTGCGAATCTAGAGCATTTCTGCTTTACGATGCCAGAGTGGATGTATACACAAACAAATTATAAGAGCCATCTGCCCAGCTTCCACAGGGCATTCAGCCAGAACTTACTGATGCCAGTCGTCGAACTGCATAGTCGTTGAAAGCTTAAGCCTATTGTTTGGTTTATTGTATTGGCTTCCGTTGTTGCTGGTAAATAAGTTATTCACAATGCTTTTATTCATTGCATGCGGACTTAGTTCGCTATACGGACGGAGAAAAATGAATGGGATCGATTCGATTCTATCAAATAGAGATAGATAGAATGAGCAAGCGGCGGGTCCCTCGGGAACACATCGTTGTCCCGCACTTCTTGATGATCTAAGTTGGTTTAGAAGGATGTTTGGTCTCAATAGGGATTTTTTACATTTTTCTTATTAGAAATAGTTTGTAACTTACAATAAGTAAACAATTGTGCCAATGCAATGCGATACCCTAATTAAGTAGGAGTTCTAGTAACTGTAGTAGTTGAATATTTTTAATTTAAAGATATCACTGCCGCCGTGATTCTTTTAAGTTTAGTTTCTTATATCAATGCCACTAAAATCAATTTTGTTTCCAGAGATTTTTTTTTGATTGAGAGAATAATAAAGGCTAATAAGTAACTTCACTAATAATTTGTTTACGGCGAAATTATTAAAAAAAATTCTATATGGTACCGCGATGTACATATTACTTCGTCTCATACCATTAAAATAGCAATTCGCTTCCGGCTGGTGGTATAGATAGAGGATTTTAAATCCGTAATACCCTTTCGACAGGTTTCAATAGACTTTGTGAAGTTCTTAGTGAAGTAAAATCACCCATTAAAATAATTTTTCCAACTCGGATACGGTACTTTGTTGAATAGACAAACATGTATGACTCCAAACAGCTAACATGGGTCAGTCGGTGGGCACTGGAGATTATCTAAAACTGTTTACGGGTTATGCTAATGGTATTGAAACAACGCGCTATGAGCGATTTTGATGGCGACACGGGAACGGACACTGGTGTCGGCCGCATGAAAATCTTGATTGGCAACATTTAATTTGGCGTACAAACAAAAACTCGGCTCACAAACGAAATTGAAACGTCCCAGAGCGAATTGAATACAGCGCGCGACCGGCGGAGCGCGGATTAATATTAATTGGATCACAACGCGTAGATTTATGAATTGGCCGGGATTTTAAATTTTACAGCGGCGAACAATTCTTAATTGGGTGGAGCTAGAATGGATCTCTTTATGTAAATAAAACCTATCTATCGGGAGGTCTCCGTTCGGTACGGATTGTTACTTCAATCTTTTCCGTGTTTAATCAGTGCAGTTCGCAGCGTTTGATTATGTCCGTAATGAATTGGCGGAAGGGGAGCAGTATCGGTCTTAAATATCCTTTAAGTTTCGAATAAAATGTCTATCTAGTCTAGAAATTTTAAAGCTTCCGTGTATTTTCTTCGTGAATGGTCCTAAAAGCGAACAATACTATATTTACAATACTTTTCCCTTCAACTATTGCGGGATATTATTTTGAAAACTATTTTTTTTGTTACAGCGATAGCTTGCCTATAGAATGCGACAAACTAATGTGCAGGTTACAAGACGACCATGTCGATCTTGTTCGGTTTAACACTCGGAGCAACAAAACGCAAAGTAAAGATCATTCGTTAAAAATTAATTCAAATATTATTTCACATTGAATGCGGTTATAATTTGTCAGTTCTTCCACTACAAAATAAGAACGAAGCGTCGTCAGTGCAGCGAAATGCAGCGTCAACGAAACGGCAAGAAGGGGAAATGTTTACCCAAAAGCGCAACACAACAACAAAATAACTGCAACATTAGTGTTGAGCGTAGTCGACGTATTCAAAATGCAATTTCCGCCGGCGATACTTTACCGTGGAACGTAAACGTTTTCCTGGAATTTAAACCCCTTTTTCCGTGTATTTTTCTGTCACTTTTAGTTTTACAACGATACCTGCCACGAGTCATCTCAATGTTTGATACGTTGATTATGTTTTTAACGTTATTCAGCTTTGTGTGATCCTAATTTTATTGTATACTATTATCTATTAGATTTACGTACACGACTAATTATTAATGTTAACCTAAATTTTACAAAGATGAAAGAAAAGATTATTTTTGGAGAAAAAAAAAGATAATGAAACTAAAATATCGACCAAGATACGTGATATAAACAAGCGTATTGTTGAATACTAAATGCGCAATCTCTTAAAAGCAGTTTACGGTATTAGCTTAAGAAACATCGCATTAATTAGGCCCTAACTGCGTCATTGGGTCAATTGCCATTGAGGTAGAAAAAGCGACATTTCTAATTACACAACCAATTAAAAGTGATTTAAATTCATTGCTGATTACTTAATGTAACTTTAATAAATTAAAAAGTTTATTTTCATAATCAGATATTTTTTATAATTCTAGGTTTTGCCCGCAGTTTCCTTCGCGTTAATTTGAATGCCGGGTATTTATTCCAGTTTGGTTCCGTTTCAAGAGCTATAACTATGCGAAATGTCATGGCGATTCATTGCTTCGTTCCTATGCGAAAGAAGAGTTAAATCAACAAACAACATTTTAAACCATACTGATAATAAAACGATAAATATAGTTTATTGTATATATTGGTAAAAACTATGTTAATGTATCACAAGTATTTTTTTTATATTTTCTATCCATAAGTCTTCTTATTGTATTCGGAACATATAACTAAATATGAAAATCATGCTCAAAATCATAACAAAAGACAAAATAATTAACGCTTTAACTGCTGTTATTATTATTATTATTTAATTTCAAAACATATATCAGCTAAGATGGAACTACAAGATAGCACTTGTTGTAACATCATTATTGTTTTGAATATAAATTATTACAAATGATGTATACAGACATGTCTTGACTACAATTCGTGTCACACGTGTCCGAACCCCTGCGACAGTCTTAAAGAGCCGTTAACAACTTATCTGGTAAACGTGTTTCGAGCAGGTTAGCTTACAAGTTGCTATAGTCCCCGTCCAACTTCGCGGTCCTATCGTCTTTCAAACTCCCGCAAACTCTTGCCTCAAACGTGATACACCTACGGAACAAACACCTATGAGTGTTTAGACAGAAAAAAAAATACAAATGTGCGCATTAAGAACAGCGAAATATGTTTAGAGAGTTACATCACGTACAGATGTGATAAATCACGTCTTGTTGTCTTTTTTATACAATAATATTTTCTCTTTATGAAGCGCTGTATAAAGTTACATTACCGCGAATCGTTTGTCACAAAAATTCGATTACATCACGCGGTTTGCTCTTGGTGTAGTTAAAATTTATTGCACATAAAATAAAGCTGCTCAATTTAAAGCAAAAATTATGTTTATATACAAGTTGCAATATGGAAACAGCACATCATCGACTGGAAAAATAGTCAATAATATTTTTTTTTTCTTTAGGACATCAAGGGACAGGACACGCAGGATATGTAATTAATGGTCACTCTTGCCCAAAAAGGTTAATTACCAAAGCACTTTGAATTAGTTCTCCGTTGCGCTTGTTACTCAGAGATGTGAAATGGTATACATGCCCAGCAAGGCTGACGACATTATGCATCAAAACAGAAAACAATGAAGCTTACACGTGCTTGCTTGAAGGTATAATAACTGGCAATGCCTTTGTATAATCCCCGGCTGCTACGGCAGAAGAAATTTACCACATAAAACTTAACCAAAAGAAGATATTTGCTAACAAACCTAAAAAAAATAATTCAAAAACTACACATTGCCACGTAGTCACCACATGTCTACAGGTAACGAAGTTCTGAATAGTAAGAAAGACATACGTTATAAATTATTCTCCAAGTTATTTTACCACTGCTTTGGCGAGTACTTGATTTAAATCTACCTGATAGTTCAGATTAGAATAGGTGTTGAGTAGTTTATATTTATTAAAAAAAAAATAATGTTTTAATCGCCACTTCATGCGGCGTCTGCAGCTTGTGAAAGGTTACAGGTCGAGCACCCAGGTCGGCGTTAAACACCATTCGTAACCGACGGAGAAAGTGTCGGCTGCGGCTCAAGGGTCGCCTTGCGAAAGACGTCTCCACGAGCGCCGTCCACCCGGCCATATAGGGTAGCGTTATGAAAATAACAAGGGGATTATTCCGCTTGACATAACGACACTTACCAATTGTCAACAACCGGTGTACAATGTTTGTCGAAAATCATTACGAAATTGCCTTAAGGTTATTCCAATGACACAATTAAACGCAACAATAACCCTATACGATAATTATATGATTAAATACAACTAATGTACAGATTTATTGTGTCTCACTATTGTTTTCGACTAATTGACAACGTTTCGAACACTTTATAGCGTTCATGGTTACGGGAAGGAAAAAATAAAACGCGGGAACAAAATCTAAGTATAATACTTTTTAATAATGTACAATTTTTAGTAACGATTTAATTATTTGCTATAACTATTTTCTTATCTGGACACTCGCGCAAGTAATGTTTTCCTACTATATGTCCGAAAAATTCGAATATGTGTTTGTTGGTTTGTCCCTCATTTTTGCTATTTTACATAGCAAAAATGCGATGAATCTTTAGGATTTTCAAAATATATCTTTTTTAGGATCATAACAAGTAACGTGATATTTTCATAGAAAAAAAAAGCACGAAACAAATTCAAAATCTACGCAAAGAGGAAGCGGACAGGCAGAAAAATACAAGAACTCTTCGTTTTGAGTTTAGGAATATTAATTGAAAACTTTATGTAGACATGTAATTTATAACACAATGAAGTTGTACACGAAATGTCAACAACCCGAATCCTTTATCACGATCGAAATTCGAACACAGGAAAGTTTATCATGAGATAATCTCCATGGGTAAGGTTTACTTACTTATCGTGTCTCAAATATTTAATATTTATCCGTTCATGGGAACTCAAAAGCTGAATTTGATAAGATGTTCGTGGGTATGAATAAAATATTAGCGAGTTATGAAAATTTAATATTACGCTATAAATTATACGGGGCGCGAGTAAAAGTCGCTACACGAGCGATATCTCGAGTGTAAGTTACGTCTGAAGTAGTCATTTAGAACAGGATCATTAATATATAAGAAAATGAATTTGAATCATTTAAGAGTGAAACAAAAAATATTTTTGAACATTGGATTTCATTTGCTTTTCGTAAGCCAATTTGTAAAAGAAGGATCAATTAAATGTTCGATTATAAAATATATATGAAAAATTTTAGGCATCAAAGTAACCTTGTTCCCAAAGTTTAATTATCTATTAATTATTTATTCACCTTTAATCCAAATATTACTTAAATAAAATTTGGCAATCTGCATTTCATAATCAAATAACAAACGAATACATTTAAAATAATAAAATAACCAATGGCTATGACTTAATATATTTAAGATTTATTGCGTAGAAAATGGGCACTCGTAGCTAGTGGTCAACGAGAAATACAAGAAAATTTTTGTAAAACATACAATTACTCGTTTGTTAGTAAGACGAATATTTAAATCGATTATCTCGACCGAAACTGATCATCGATAAAATCTCATCTACTTAAAGGCGAGGCCTCGACACGCCAGCGATGCATTATCGGCGGTTTAAATAACAATTAAATAATCGCTAGGGCGTGTCACGTCACCCAACCTTGTGTCAGTTGCCGCGTTGCAACAGGGCCTCATGTCAAGGAAAAAACCCACTTAGCGGTTTCCCTGGCCCTGAGCGAACGGACGCTCGTCGAGTTTTTCGCAAAACTATCACTCGATTGGTTTGCATCGCTTCATGATCGCTATCGCTTATGCAATGTGTGAAAGTTTTTAAATTTGACATTGTCCTTCGTTGTCGAATATTTTAATTTTCGTAAAAAAAAAGACAGCGCCAAGTAAATTATCCTACGGTATCCTCGAAGTATACGATCCAATTGTATTGAAATTTCTATGGACCAACTTGGCGATAAACCTTTTACAATAAAACTATTATCAAAGATATTGGTTGACAATTTGACGACGATATCCTGTAAAATACTTACACAAAAATGTGACTAATTGAAGAATGCTAGGTTTTGTGTTGTTTAAAGAAGATACAGCACGTTATAAGGTTTACAAATGTTATTAAACAATATTTGATAGAAAAATACTATCTCAAACAATATCAAAAACTTCGATTTCACCTGAAATTATGATAACTCTACCAAATTTCTTCATTTCAAATACTATTTTGTATAAAATTTCTCGACATTTTTAAACGTGCATAGATCTAAATAAGTAGTATAAAATAATAAATATTTGAGAGTAGTAGAATAGTCGGACACGGTCGTTTAGACACAAAAGCAGACATCGAAAGATTGCATCGCAAAGTCAAGAAGCGGTAGCAGGAACAAGGAAGAACAGAAACTGAGGGAGGCCGACGGCTATGACCGGATTTTACATGACTTGATAACATCGCTCGGTATTCGGATGGAATTTGTTTGTACCCTTTAAATATTTACCTGCCCGATATCGGAATCCGTGAAAAGCTAATTTCGTTCGGCGACCATTAGCGCGATACACAAACATGTCATAAAGCTGCAATCAAATGTTAATGCACCACATTTGACACATTAATGCATTTGGCGACTCATCGACGAATGACGGCTATCGGCTTTTACGATTTGTAAGCAGCAATTAAACTTTCCAACTTTGTATATTCACTTAAGAGGTAGCTGTTAGTAGAGAAGTCGTTTCAAAGAATTTCCTTTGATACTCGGAGATTCTTCCCTCATAACATTTATAAAGGCATTAAGTTACGTAAGTTCCCCGCATGCCCGCTTTAAATGCTCATTTACACGCAAGGGGTTTCCCTCATTCGCATTTTTCATGTTTTATCAGAGCGCCGCAATGTCACAGCGCTCGGAAAAACTACCTGAGATTAAATTTTTCCAAGTTCTCTTTATCATGTATATTAATAGCCCTTTTGTAGAACGAATAACACACACACAAGAAACTTTTCTCTGTGGTATTAAAAGAACCAAAGCATTCCATGTCACTTTAGCCGGTCCTCACAGACACTGTTAGGTTTTTGCAGAATCTGACGTGAAATTTGTCGGATCTAATTGGCTATTAGGCGGCTCGTTTGTTTTTCGTTTTCATTTATTGAGATATATATTCGAACTTTGTTTAAAAAATATAAAAAAAATCTTAAACGTGTTAAACGTTACATATAAAATTTTGTGTATATTTATTTGCATACACGCCGATATAACATTACAGCTTTGATCAAGGTAATGTACTATTTCAATGCTTTACACATTTATCTTTAATGACTATGTACTGCCCTCATGTATTCCGATTCTTATTCGATCTGTTGGCAATCAAGTGATTTTAAAGAGGGAAAGTTGGCATCGATGTCGACAAAGGATCTGTAGTGGAGCGGGGAAAGTTTCAACACCAACTGAACGTAACGTAACCTTTTAGTCAATCAGGCTCTTCAATTTTCATACGTGTTCACATTGGTACGGTGATCGGGGTGGGACAAAGCGTGACGGGGGCTGAGTAATCGGTTTGCGTACCATTGAGGCGATACTGTTTGCTCATTAGTGCGGTGCAGCGGGGCCGGCGTGGGCCTTGACTGCAATGCGCGAGCGCCGTAGCGTGTCAAGGGAGCACTGCTTTCGCCGCCACACCCGTTGCCAAGCTACAAGAAAAACATCTCACCTTTGCGCTCCTTTGGTGCTTATTTTTAACTTTTTTGATCACGTTTTGCTTTCAATTTGAGGCTTGACTTAGTTAATAACTCGTAATGTCGATATACTAAAACTTTTGCGGTATTGTTAACAATCTACAAATTGAGCGGGTATCATGCAAATTTACATCCGATTTTTAGCTTTGAGCTTCTATTGAGTGCTTTTATGGACTGCGTTGTTGTCTACAGATCAGAGCTATATAATGAATTCTAGAACGCACTAGTACTTTGGTTTGAAAAACGATGTAAAAAATGTTTTACCTAACAGCTGAAACTTCAAAAATCACATCGGCTGCAAATCAACGAGAATAAAACCGTTAGCATGGCAGCGAGGGAGATTCTGTTTGAGTTGCAGCAATAACAGCTTCGACACTAAAAATTGGACCGGACAAGGAAATAAAACAACGACAAAGCGAAAGAGAAACTGGGTCATTGAATGTTGGCACAGTATTGGCACACAATAGGTTATACCAACAGGCCGAAGGCGAGAACAATTTTAAAGCGACCTACGGATTGGGTGATGTGTAGGCTTTAAAACTTATCGTTTCATCAATTACGTTATTTTGTTACATTATAATATTGCTACATTACTTTAAAAGAATCTCCAATCCCAAATAATCCCAATCAAAACATATATTATATACATATGTATCGGTTCGTATATACATATGTATCGGTTCGTATATATATATATACGTTTATACGTATTTATATGTATATTTATTATATTTTATACGTTAGATTGCGATCGTTAAAAATTAGTGTTTAATATAACTGGCAGTAGGTGTTAAGAGTAGTAAAAAGAAACAAGTCGCGAATTTAATCGAGGGTAGAAATCAAGACGGGTGTAAAGCTAAAGCCCAAATTGAAGGCGAGAAGCTAGGTACAAAGAAGTATATCGTGAAGACAAAGCCGAGCAATCTTCTAAGTGGTAGGAGAGGCCGGCGCGAGAACAAAGCCATCCCCCGCCAAGTACCCCCGCGCCGCCCTCCGACAGATAAGCGCACCCTCCGCCTTAAATGCCTTTAGCACCGCTGAATGAGCCCGCGTCTGCGGACTCCAATGAGAAACTTAGCAATATCTCCCCGAGACATCCTCTAATGTGTATCTAATGAGGAATAAATAAATTTAATGTCGGCCGTACATTCATTTATTGCATAGTTTAGTGATTTTAACGTCAAACACGAAAATAAAACGAAATCTCACCCGCAAAGGCGGCGGGACCTCATTTATCTTCGTACAGAAAGTCATTCGAAATTGATGCTGGAAAGTGTAAAGTAAAAAAAATATCATATCTTTACGGCGTTTAATTTTCGCTCTCCCCAATGTAAGCGCGTATAAGCGAAAAACGATGTCATTACACGGTAAATGTCAGCTGCATACCTGCCGCCAGTGAAGTCATAATGTTGCCAAAATTCGCGAACATTCAAGACATGATCGTGTTCGATTTTTAATGTACGGATAGATTAAACAAATTTATTAGTAAGCGGTTTTATTTAGAATCTGACCATAGTAGTACCTAACTCAGGGCGACTCTTCGATTTTTAAACTTTGCAAGTGTTCAAAGTATCGCGTATTTCGCTTTGCTTTTTGTATTAGCACTTAAGGTTTAAAAACGGTTTCGGTACATAAATAAAACTCCGAAGGAAAGCTTTTAGAGTGGTGTGTATAAACAGGCGGCGCTGTTTGAGCTAGAGACATTTTACCTCAAAGACGGATATACCGTTGATTTTATGTGCCGGCGAATACACGGCAAAGCGTACGCGGTTCTATACGTACTTTTTATCTCGAGGAGGCGCGCATTCCACTTTTGCCGGGTCAATGGGGGGGGGGGGAAGGTATACGTAATTATTGGGCCAGAGGCTCAATATTGGATCGTAAATACGGTGAAAAATATGACATCGATAAATCAGATAAACATTTTCCGGGCGCGAGGTGTTATACAAGGCGCTCGTAGGTTGTGCGCGGCAGGCAAGGTGAGTGAGAGCGGGGACGAAATTTCGCGGGCCATTCTGAAATTCTTGCGTCTCGCGCGACGGGACGAGCCAACGAAGGGTGCCTCGACGATTTGAATTATTCATGCACTCGTACCTCAGACGTCAGCCGGGCGTAATGTGCGACGTCGGCGGCGGATTCCATCACGGAAACTAGTCTTCAAATTTAAATACACACGTATATGCTATAATGCACATCTTAATTAGAAATACGTCACGCGTGCCGTTTGCAAAATTAATCCAAAGTATGGGTGTGATGTCGAAGAGATAACTACGAAAGTTCTGGTATAAACGTGACGTGTTTTACAGCGCCTTACGCCGCTAATGTCAGTTAAATGATTTCCATTGGCGATTCTACATTGAAAGTTCTTAGTGCGGAATCGGAAGCGGCATTCACTGAAACCCGCGTCAGCATTACGTGACTTGTGGCGACGATGAGACCGGACACTTTTGTGCGCGCGATGATCGAAAGCCCTAAAACTCTCGAGCGAGAATATTTTTTTGAGAATGTGTGAATGCCGTCGAGTAAGTAACATTAGAACAATTTTCACTGAAAGTTTGTTCAGTTAAGTATTTAGAGCACAAACAATGTAATAAAAGACACTCGACTTTTCTTCAGGCCAGAAATAATGTAACAAATTAAAAAAAAAAACAACTCGGTTACAAGAGAATAAAAATATAATCAATCAATATCTTTTGAAAATTAAAAACAAGTTTTTTATTATTATTAAATAACGCATTGTTTACATGTTTTTCCAAAATTTTTAAATCTTTTTGCCTTTCTTTTTGAGATCGATAATAGCTGTTGCAGAGTTTCAAAATTTTTCTTGACTTGTTTTTAAAAATTGAAACCCGTGATCACAAAAGCAAGATACAGATTTTTTTTGTGTGTGTGTGTGTGGTGCACCTAAGGCTTGTTAAAGATACTGCTCAATGTATCTTTTCGTATGTGGAAAAATGTCTATCGATAAAATTAATCACTTTAAAAGAAGGTGCCCGCCGATATCCTCAATAATCGAATTACGAAGTTTGATATTATTAACGTTCAGTGTTTCGAGTGGACGTTAATGAAATTCGCCGATCGATTTATGTGATCGTCGTTTAATAGGAAAATGAAGTGTAATAATCATCAATAATTGTAATAATCGAGTAAATATTTATTCACAAGAAAGCAATTGATATACACTTTCCGAGTTGAATAAAACATTACGAACATAACGATCGTTTAACGATTATGATTGTCAAAGTGTATAATATTCACATATTTACATTAACATTGTATAACAACAAGCAATTTAGTGAAAGAAAATTCGTTTAAGGACCGTCCACTGAACTTCATTTCCAAAATTCGATTACAAACGAACGCTCTCATTATGATGCAAAAATGTAAATCATTCGCTCACGGTAGATTAAACGTTTCACAATTTACTCTTTTGGAAATGTACGATAATAAAGTTTCAATCAAACGGTTTCGACTGTGTTCCGCATCGCGGTCGCGTTGTTTTGTTACAGCGTCACTACTACATATGTTCGATGAAATATTTCACAGGCAGCTAAGTTAATGAGTAAGTGATCGCCGCAAACTCCCGTAGGATAGGCAAATAGTAGGGTCGGCAACGTCAAAAAAATAGTGAGACACCATTACCTCAAGTAGCAGGCAGTATCTGAGCCGGTGTACTGATGCAAGAGCAGGGAGCCGATGAGTGGCTCCGCTACAATAAAATGTGGGACATATACAACTTATGTTTGATATTCACCTAGAGTTTTAATAACGCGCACTGGTACGAGACTGGCACACGTGGTGCCAGTGCTTAATAACACGGCGATGGATTAAAGTGCAACGTTGCAGCACGCGAACGCCGCCAGCAGTCGAATTTCCGACGCCAAAAAGTCACAGCCAGGGAAGATCGTCAGCGCTCGCAGTGGGGGGCAAAAAGAGAACGCGGCGATTGTTTCATTTGTTTTTCCTCGGCCGCTCGTCGCTCGGAACCGGTACGGGCGGCCCGGATTAGCTCGCGGGTACCGACCATGAGCCAAAACACATTACCCATCCTTGCGTTTCGAAGCGTAATATAGTTGTGGAGATTCCAATGCTTTCAAAGAAACAGTTTTCTTTGTTATCTTTAACGACACGGTGACTTTTTTATCTCGGGTATACACTAATTTCGTTAGACCAAGCTGTTAAATATAAGTAAAGTTTTATACAACAGAAATACTTATACTTTAATTATTATTATTTACATAGTCTTATAAGTAATATATAATTATCATATATTATTTATACGACTTTCATTTAATACTTCGCGTCGTTTCGAACATTATTTATGCGGTAGGATTGTTTTACAAAATCAGAGGAGGACCATAGCATTGGCAATTATTATGCAGTCAACCTAATAATTTCAAAATATGATTGTGTTCCGATGTAAAGGGTGATGTCTACTTCTTAACATCTTATATATCTAGATGGTGAGTGTGATACAGAGTCAAATATCATAGATAGCGGGTCTTATACTTTTAAGCAAAAAAAAAAAATTACAGCGAAAGCACTAATAAGTTCCAGTCAATGTTTACTTTACAACAATTTAAATCTATGCAAAAGGTGATAAAATATATTAAATACTATTCTATAGTAATATCAAATAACGTGCAACAAGCGCGTAACACACAATATTACCTTAATAAAGCCTTTTAAATAATTGAATTGGTCTATATAATAAAATTTTCTTTAAGAAAAAAAAAATCGGTTTCGAAAGGTTAAATTAGAAACTTGTTTATTTTTATAAAAATAATTTAACTTCTCTTTAATATTAACAATTGTCTGATGTCAAATAATATGTTTTTATTATATGGAAACATTCATCCTAAGCCACATAGGAAAAAGACGCTCAAAGAGTAGGTGTAGTTTGCGGACAAAACAAAAGTAGTTTTCTGAAATTAAATTATTAAGCGAGTAGAAAGGACAGGCCGACTAGACTTTAGCACACAGCTGCGAATTTTCTATGCCATTAGCAAATTGCCGAGATCGTCAAGCAGAAATCGTTATGGCGCGTGGTAAAATTATACAAAAAAAAAAACGCTTGTGAAAATTTAGAGATGACGAGAAATCCTCGTCTGACTGTTTACATGATAAATGTTTCCCCTTTTTTGTTCTCACGATTTCGCGGCAATGTTTAGCGCTCCAATGACATGTTTTATATTGTTTGCGAAAAGCCGATAACCCGTAACGAAAGAGAAAAAAATCATTTGTACACTTCCAGATAAATCGTATGTCGATCGGCAAATGTTTGTGTTGTAGCCGGATTATAATAGATTCGTTTCGGATTCGTGGCCCCTTCATGAGATGATATATTTTTACTGCACAACTAAAATGTGAAAATCTAGGGGCTATGTTTAGGTCAAAGGACAATCCCCATATTTTCATGAAATGCATAATTGTTTTAAGTGTGTCTAATAATATATGATTCCCAATAAAATGACATTTATGAATATGAGTGAATAAAAGTGAGTATTTTGTGTTTAAAAAGTTGTAATAAAGTGTTTAAAAATAAATACTTGGGACAAAAAGTGACGCCGACTATTTTGTAGTTTGGAAATGTATAAAAAGGCCAGTAACTAATAAGTTAAAACGTAACGTTAAATTCTAAATGTTTAAATGAAACCGAACTACCGAAGCATTACATCGCCCAACAGCTTAGACATTATTTAGATAAAAATTTTAGAACAAAATACAGTATGTGTAGTACTAGTCTTTAGAAGAAAATGGCAAATGACTAGCGATGTGATGCAGTGATGCATGCAGCGATTGCGGAGTTGAGAAATCGTATGTATAAAATAAAACCTCACTTATAATGGTAGCGGCACAAAGGGCAAAGGATAAATTGTGCGGAGCGCAGCGAGCATGGGGCTGCGAGTGGGGTCAACGACACGCACCCCGACCCACGCTGGGACACAGATACAGGACGTTAGTCACCCGTGGGGGTAAACCAGCTGCTGTCACAAAAAGCACCCTTCCCTGGAAAGCGGCGCATGGTGGCGCATACGTCTCTTTTGCTCGCGTGTAATTCACTAGGAATTTTCACTCAAAATTAAACACGGTTTTCATACTTTCATACATATTTCATTCTAGGTAAATCAAAATTATCAACGTGCTAAGTCTTAATGAATAAGTTTTTTAATGGCGGTGAATACATTTTTCACACTATGGTTGTTTTTGTAATTTGCATTAAATTTCTATTCAAAACAAAACATGGCCCTCTATTGTATTCTGGGAAAATGTACATTCACAAAGATCAAAAAAATCTTGAAGAACAATGATTAAAATAAAACTAAAATCACAAAATGAGGACTGAGGCCGATCGTCGTCTTCGAAATGAAACCATAGAAATGATTGAAAAAAGTCTATAAACATTTTTAAAATGTCTTTAACAAAGGTGTTCAATACTGTTGGCTAGTCTCTTCTTATGCTACAGGGTTATGTGAATGGAGCGTTAACCAACGCTTTGTTTAACGGATGGCTAAAGAACGCACAACATTGTATTATTGTTATTAAGCTCATAACCATATAATTATTTATAAACAAGCAACAGCCGAGCGATCACCTTGCCCGGTCGACTGAATTCCTTCGAAGTCCGAAAGTCAATTGAAACGATTGCATTTCGTATGTGTTAAAACTGGGAACGCCTTTATGTTAATGTTCGCCCGAGAGCCATGAATATACAAAGGGCACGAGGATCGTCCTAATTTATTTCAGTGTACGCGTAAAGCTATGTAACACGGATTGTGATGTGGGGAGTGAAAGCGGCGACATATGCCCGACCCCGTTCGCTTTGTGGAGTGTGGATCTCGCCGCCATATGGCGCACAAAGAGCTTATCTGCCACTGGGTCGAATGTAAAATCGAAATTCGTACCGACCAACTGCAGTCGGCTACTAATTATCGCCTGCGAAAGCGCAAACATCAATTGCGAGTTATAATTTATTTTGTTTTATTATTATAGAAAACATTTTAAGAATTATACGCAAACAATGTTATAATGTGGGACGAGTGTGAGATGATTTTTCTGTCCGAGTCGTAGATAAAAGTTGTAAAGTTATCAACTAACTTGCATGACTGTCGTGTAGTTGTCGTCAGTCGTTTCATTATATATTTTATCGCACTACATTCGTTTAAAACGTATGCGCAATGAATGAGATGTTGACTGCAGAGGGCGAGGAACTGTAACAATCGGCCTTCACCGGGGGCTGACGGGGCATCGATCCTATGCTGTGCTCGCTTGACGAGGGTATTTATAGATATCGCTATTCTGAATATCGACGTGCGAACACGAAAGTAACTTGGCGAGACCATTCGGTCACAACTTTAACCATAATAAGTACGTTGCACCCAAGCGTGTTCCGTTCATGAGGTAGAAACGATAAATTTATAATTCACCCGCGGATTTATTATAAAACGAGTTAGTCGCGTGACTCACATTGTTAACTGCTAACTTTGAAGGCGGAAACTAGCCGAGTAGTGACGTAATAAGTATTGTGGCCGTTCATTAAAATGGGTAACGACGTGTGAGAATCGCACCAAGGAGAAGTTTGGTTGGTTGCGTACCTACTGCTCGTCGTTCTTTTCTTTGGTCGTGTTCCCATGAAAAAAGAACAGTCGCGCCATGAGGCGTCAATAACCTCGGCGGTACGGATCGCGGTGGTTGCAATAAATACGACATCGGCGCCACTGGCCTGGTCAAGAGCCTTTCAAGGCCGCGGGCTGAGGCGGGGAGCGCCCCACATCTGCGCATGGGCTACTCTTGCTCTACCGCCTGCATTCCACCAGGGCATAGACGTTCACCAACGTCTCAGCCGATACAGCCATCCGGGGGCACCGACTCGTCTATCGCGACACGAGCAAAATTGTGAACGAGACATTGTCTTTTGCGTAGTCGTGAATCTCGTTGCGTTTTAAGGCCTAAGTTTTTGAAAGTTTTGCATCATAAAAAAAAAACAGTAAAAACGAAAAAGGAAACAACGCTAAAACTTTAAAAGAGCACAATGAGAATCGTGACCGTCGTATAACAAGGATTACATGCGGTTGGGGTCAGTGATTTTGTAACTTGCGACTCATCAAGGTCGCAAACTAATGGTTTTGTACTTGAAACGTTAACGTAATCGACGTTAGTTTCTCGCATCGGCGCCGACGAGCACTTTGTAGTTCTAAGTACTTCCCTTAGCATATTCACACATAAAATTTATCGTAAACTATACCCAGGACTATTCTTACAAGATGAACATATCGTATCCCTACACGGGACGAGTTAAGGTGCAGCACAATGAGCATCTGTTCACTCGGCAGGTACGGCGCGTGGGAAAGAGACGGGCGCGCACGTCACTCGCGGCGAAGGATCCAACAAAGGATCGGATTGGCGTGACAGGATGCCGGCGGACGGACTCACCGCAGGTCGAGGAAACGCGCGGCCTTTGTTCTTCTCTCGCAGGACATGTCGTACGTCGGTTGGGCACAGTCTGTGGCACTTCACAGTCGCGATGCTAGCAGCATGACGGCGCGCGTGCGTCCGCGCACTGCGGACACTACCACCGGCGGCGAGCGAACGCGCACACTGAGTCCGAGCCGGAGCGTGAGCCGAACGGTGCGGCGTGAGAGGCGCGCCACGCTACCTGCCCGTTTCCGAGGCGAGGAGGAGCGGAGGTGCGCATCGCGGCGCACGCGCAGGTACGCGGACGCGCACACGCGCGGGGGTGGGGCGCGCCACTCACTTTCCTCCAGGCGCATCGCCCCGGGCCCACTCTGCGCCGAAATCCCGTCAAAACAATAGCCGCCGACCGGGGAAGCTGATGAGGACGAATAACGTCCACCGTGTTGTGTCGTTAAAGCAAACAGAAAACCGTGGCGAATTCCGAATGAGCCAGTCCGATTCCGTTTAATGTCTAACGTCATCGCGTTAATTACAAAAAAGGGCGTTCGGTAATGAAGAGAAACCACTGAACTCCGTGCTGTAAAACTGTCCTAATTTACATGTGAATATTGTCTGTTCAAGTATGAGTCAGCACCGAAGGCTTGGCCAACTTTCACCGATGGTCGTGTTCGAACAATTAAGTTTACGTATATATGGCCCTCTGTAAACCGTTTATAATGAATTGGACAATGTGAGCCGCAGGAAGAGCGCATGTTTTTTAAGATTAGTTCAAAGCATAACATTTTTGTAAACGTTCCAGCAATTTAATGGGTCCGGTGAGCACGGGTAAAGATAGCACTTTTTAAACAGTAGGGAATTTGTAAATGTGTTATCCACTGCAAAATTCCGTACTCAAGCTACTGTTTTCAACTCACATTAATCCAGAAGTTTCAGTTATAGTAATAAAGAAAAAAACAATCTAAAAGTGTACCGAATGCAGCTATATACTACAACGTAGAACTAAAGCGAAACAAGTTGGAATTTGATTTAACCGAGTTGTTTCTCTTGAAAAATTTATACATTAATCGACTGCACTATGATCTCATTTCAAAATATAGACAATGTCGACATTGAATGAATTCTTCTGAGATATTGTTATATTTTTGTATAAGCGTTAAACGTATCACAATTTGATTTAATTTTAATCAACTTACTCTTAATATATTTAATTCATGTAAATTAAATGATTATTATTGTTTTTTACTGGACGAACAAATAACGAATTTTAAAAACTAAGATAATTTTATCTCATTGATTCTTCATTAAAGGATAAGTAAAATCAATTCAACCAGTAGTTTCTGTGAAAAAGTGTTCTTCTTTCATTAGTTTCTACGTAAATAAGTATTTTGTAATCGAATGTCCCTTTTGTGATTAGTTATATTCTTATATAATAACAATATCAATAACTTGAAATTGAATCAAAAAATTATTCTAATATAAAATTAGATTATTAATGTTATTTTTTTCGATCCAAACGCAGTCACAGAGTGTAAAATATTCTTAAGATCGATAAAAAAAATAAAACAGGATCTATTAATACATCCTACATATACATATAAAATGGCATCCAATGTAAGGTGAGAATATATTGTAATATTTCGTGGAAAAGGAAAATGTATATAAACTGCATTTTGTGTAGCAAATGTAAGTAAAATATACTAATAAAT
>DWHO01000333.1:0-21577 GCA_018247575.1 Eurytides lysithous rurik | reverse complement strand
GATTCTTAGTGTCTATACGTATTTTCTAGAACAAATCGGCTAAAACTACACTATTAACGATTCTAACGCTCATTTCAGTCATCAATTAAACAAAGCCACCGAAGACTTACACCTTTAGCAATGTCAAAGTATAAATTAACAAAGGTGTTGAGCCGGTGAGTCGGATAACATCGCGACCGGTGGACCGCTTAGCAACCGGGCAAATTAAATGAAACGGAAAACCGAATGGAAATGGAGACGAGAAAAAAAAGAACCCGCCCTCCGGTAGAATTGCAAAAAGTATTTCTCTTTAATTATTATTGACCTGACCCTCAAAAGGCCAGTTTGGGGTTGTTATTGAGAATCGACTAATTACTGGTGGGGCGACTTAACGGTGTATTTTAATGTTAATTGCCGTTCGAACGGTTAATTTTAAAGTTGGCGTCGATGTTAGACTTCACATGAAATATTATATAGTACAGCATATTAAGGCTTAAGTAAATTAGTCAAGATAAATCTTTGTTTCTTATATATAAAGGTCAGGAATTTTATAAGCAGTAGAAGTCTTTACAGTCGGCCTGGGGTCGTATTATTGCACTATATCCCTGGGTAAGTTACAAGCAAGATCTGTGTGACATCGTGATGTTATTGGCAAGTCTACTGCTGTTTTTCATCAGACACAGGACTTTCTCGTCTTGTCACCTTACATCCAAAACCAAAAATGAAGTAAATTTTTGTCAATTTATCCCGGGCTGAATTGTTAAGAATGCCTAAAGGCATTAAGTCCACCCCTTGTAATCATTTTAAGAGGTTCGCAATAAAGAAAAAAATAATAAATAATTTCTCTCCCGACGGCCTTGTATTTGACATATTTATCAGATTTATCGACAATTGTAACTTTTAAAATATTGCTAACGGTTACGATAAGCAATTTACAACTATAGTTTATTTGCGTATGTGTTTTGTAAATTGCAAAAAAATAATTTTGGATAACTAGAGTTTATCGTTTAAAATGCGAGTTTAAACCTACCTTTGGCACAATTCTTGTGTATAAATTGAACTTTTAATTAAGCGTTTCCTATAATACTTATAATATAGTAGTAGTCTAGTATAGTATATAAATATAGTAGTTCGAAAGGATGGGAATAAGTCAAAATGAAATCTGATGTCGTAACGACACTTAATGTAATTTCACCGACATCGTAAAAGGCAGGTGCAAATTGCGTATACAACACGTGCCGCCACCACAGCCTACGTTGCGGCGCCTTATCTTGATAAATGGCCCCCGAATTACGCAGAAACCTCTATCCCGAAGAATAATAAGACGTTTGTTTAGTCCACGCATTGTTGCCAGTATTTGGTTGTATTATATTCTTAAGCCTGCGGTGTATACGAAAGAGTGACAGTACAATTATTTCTCATTATTGCGACAACACAGTTGTTTGCAATCTACCAACTTTCTAATTCGATGTGTGAGTATATCATCCGAGTTGTAAAGGAGTGTAGTATTCTTTTTAGAGCCTTTTAACATTTTTATGTCATTGTATTACACTTTTTAGCTTTGTTAAATTCCTTATTACAATATTAATATCGATTATTGCTGTTTTGCTTTGTGAAAAATGGAATGAATGGATCCCTTGATGGTGGGCTACCACCGGCCAGGGAAACCAACAATATTAGAAGACTAGCAAGCGCGTGGCCCACCGCTAAAAAAGAGGTTTAATTACCTCCGATACAACAGGGCAAAGTACATAAGCAACTTTACACTTCGCCAAACTTCAGTGCAATTGTGGTACTTACAAATGACAAACGGATGGAAGAACTGCTCATATATAGAAGGAGTTTCCTTTGCCGACCAAGCAGGTATCTCAAGAATCACTAAACTTATTCACCTAAAACACATACTTGTTAAAAGATAAAGAAGCAGCTTTTCATTATTGCACTAGTAGTTTTATTGATGTTTGGACGATAACAAACATACAAATCCATTTCAATCTTTACAATTGTATTAAAGTGTGTATAGGAGATGTAATATCTAATATTCAAATGGTTTCTTTTTACAAGTTTAATTGACATTTGGCTGTTTTAAAATTTATAGTATATTATTTTAAATAACAAATACCTAGATTCTATTTTGAACCTGTACAATTACCTAATTTTCTAATAGTTTGTGTGCATTCCGTTGTGAAGTTTTTGTAACATGAATTTTAAAAATGACATTCGACTTTGACGAAAAGATAGCGAAATCATTTTGGCACGACTTCAGGATAGACAAATCTATACGATGAAATTGCTGCGGAGTTTCCCCCGTTCCGACCATTTGCAATGCACTTAGGTTTTGCGTCATGCACCATAATGTTAGCATTGTCGCCTGTTGACGTATGTAAATGCTAACACCTGATACTGGAGTGTTAGCAACGCTCCTATAATGTGTAAGCGTGTATATACATTGAATGAGATACGAGCATGAAATTTTTCAGCAATGCGATGTCAATTGTTCCTTTTAGATACATTGACAGATGTCGTTTCGAAGGTTAGTGCTTGAAATAATTTATTAATGGGAAGATTGACGTATATGGTTATATTAGTATGTGGAGAAATCCATATATAAACTAGTTTACCTAACATAATTATTATATATGTATATATATATAATGTCCTCCCGACCGGATCCGACCATGTCGGCCGATGTACAAGAGGCCAGCCAAGTGCGCAGGATATATTATAGTGCAGAAGCGTTTGCGCAGACACAGGTGCACTCACTCTTCCTCTTACTCCCATAGCCCGATGTGACGGATAACCGACACGACCGGAAAAAGATAAAGCGCAGAAGATTAATATCACCGATATTAAACCGACCTGTTAATAACAACTTCTTCGAGCAACCGCTAGATGGCGTCGACAAGAAGCCGGGACCGACTTTTACACCCGACGCATGAATCATTTTACTTTTCAGGCAATCGGGTGATCAGCTCGTAATGCTCTACTCCAACTAAGGAACAACAACACAAATTGTCATTGCCCTCCGCGGGATTGAAGAAAAATATTGGTATATATGTTATAAAAATAGTTTTCGTAAGTCGGGGTTACCGATTGAAAAAAAAATAATAGCTGTAATAAGACCGAAAATAAAAATTCGGATGTACAAAGATGCAATCTCAACCTACTATTAAATAATCGCGGAAGATACAACTTGTACAAATGGCCTAACGTTTTAATAAAGTTATTTCATAAATAAAGATAATAAAAACGAATTAAGCGATAAAGTTTGATCCATATATATATATCAACCAATTCAACTACGACCCTGAACTTTGTCCTCGCAATGGCTTAACATACATCGGTCCCAGCAATTTATGTTTGAAACAAGCTAGTCGTAAATCTAGGAGATACTGGGACGTGTTTCGCTGTTACAAATTTCGAATTTATTCAAGTGCGCGGGACCCTTTATTGAGTAACGGTTCAGTGTGTGGACCGGACTATAAATATAAGTGATTTGGTGTGACACGATGAAATATGTTAAACTTTTTGTCATAAAATTTTGCTTTTATGCTTTAGCTTTTATTTTATTTTCTATATAATATTAAATTACCTTTAAATTTCTTTCACATTCACAGTCACACATATCTACACATTGAAGAATTCGATTTTTTTCTAAGTTAAACCTTTAATAACGTCTAATATTCCCAAAGTTCAATCACAATGACCGATGTTTTAAAGTTCGTCCGAAAACAAATTATATCTCGTCCAAAATTAAGTTTCTAAACAGTCGAAAACCTTAACGATTTCTGTTCGTTTTTGTAATCGCAATTTATTTTTTTTCCTTGACGTAAAACTTATATATATTTATAGATGATATAAATGAAAACGTAAATAAGTAACGTTCATTGTGCAAATGAAAGTGCTTTTTTAAACGTTTTTTTTTTAATATTACACGCCCTAACTCGTAACGTTCATTTGTTTTTTTTTAGACAAGAGGGAATATAATAATGTTTCCAATTAACGTGGGTCCAACCGAAATCTATACCGATGTCCCACGGAATGTTACCCATGGAAGAGGGATAATTGTGTTTGTGACATATTCATAAGCAAACTTCTCTCGATCTAGAGATGAGATATAACGCCATTTGTAACCGAATACCTAATCAGAATACCAATTTATCTTTCAATATTTTCATATTATAATAAAGCCCGAATTAAATGAAGAATTTCGTAAAACATTGAAAAAAATATTCATTTCATCTCAGTTACTTTCATCTTATAAAGCAAACATAATTTGATTATTAGAATTAGATTTTAGACAGGATTACAATTTGCTTTCCAAATCTGGTAATGGAATAATTTCCACTGGGTTCTTATATTGGAAAACGACTAATGGAATTATCAAAGACATTGAAATGAACTGTAATAAATGATATAATAAAATTGATTGTCATTGGTTATTTTTTTGCATTGTCCTGCTTTTATGTGTCAAATGAGGGAATTATGGTTTTTGGCATAGATGTATTTTGTGGAACGGAGAAAAAGGATTCCGAAAAATGTTCAAAAACTGCAAAAAAAATCCGAAGTCGATATTCAAATGATCAAAGCTGAAACCTAGTATTGAAAAAATAATTGCGTAGCATTTAATGCCTGCTATTGTTACCTTCTACAATTTTCGTTACGGTCTCTACTTGTCAATTTGATTTTTTTTAATATTGTTTGTTACAAAAAAAAAGTGATCAAAATTGTGGTATATAATTCTTTATACCCCATTTAGATACTATTGTCATTAACTATTTCGGACGTTAAAAGATATGTGTGTGTACCATGTATTGCTACAAATTTGGATTCCAAATAATTTTTCATCATTCCTTTTAAATTTCTCGGGTGTACAAAATTATAACTTTGTCATAAATGATTTGTTGCTAAAAGCAACAAAAAAGCGAAGTAAAAAACTTGTTGAATCATAATGATAGTGATGATTATACGAATACCGACAATAGCTAAAACATATTTTAAAGTGGAATCTCTAAGTATTTAATGTATTTTTTTTTCCTTTTTACTCGATGTGGGGATAAAAAATCGATTACAATAACATTCCAAATCGCACATTAAATTCAAATCAAAAGATGGAAGTTGAATTGGTTTCAGTTCGAAAAATTCGACGCCCACGTTTATACGCGCCCGCGAAGGGGTAACTTTAAACTTCGAACGAAATAAAAAGCTAATGGGCGTATCGAATTCGAAAACTTATCGTGCGACATTATTTTTTTTAAATTTCGACCGCCAAATTGGATATCCGTTTCCGAGGCAACTTTCCGACGTATAGGCGTTCGAAATTCGAAAACTCGGTTGTCGAAAGTCCCCGGTCGCGTTCGTGGAATATCGGCTGGGCTCCGTGTCAAGTACAAAAGGGTACACGAGCCAATTCGCTTGAGCAAGGCCTGCTATGAATAATTTTGGTGTAAGCATGTCGTCCGTGCCAGTCCGTGACGTCCGCCCCACCCACAGAACTCGCAGTGACAGTGCTAAACTGCGCCCTAGAGTAATAAATCTCTATGATACGTCCATCCCAGCCTACCTGCAACGAGATTACTATATGCAGACATGCGAACCTGATTAATATTCAGAATATTTGATTAGTATTTGCCTAATATTAATACAAACATATCAAGGGAATTCAGTGTAGCTTTGAAAACGTGCGAGATCACTAACAGGTTAAGGTGAGTTATCCGCATCGTTATCGTACGACCTAAAGCTATTTCTATAAGAAAAGTGTGTATATATATGTTAGAAATAATAAACAATTGAAATGTTATATTTAATTATTGATGTACTATGAATATTATTCCACTTATGTATCAAACGGAACACGTCTTATCAGGGCATCATTTTATCCTTAATAAGTAACGGCTTTTGTACTTACAGTTAAATTTTCCATTTCCACACCTAATAAATATTATCGACTGACCCGTTTGTGCAAAGATTAGTGTTGTGGACTGCAAAGACGAAGGTCGTGGGTTTGTTTCGCACTCGGGACAAAATATCTATTCGGTGAGAAGAGGTTTTTGTTCTGCGCATGGGAGTTAGTTATCTATATAAACATTAATTTAAAATGTATAAGTATGTATATCAGTTGTCTGGTTATCATTGTATCTGCCTAGCCTAATGATATTAATTTCTTTACTTATATTATATAACCTCCATTGCTCACAGACTCAGAAATCCTCTAAAAGATCTCTATTGCTGTTTAATTTGTTTTAGAATACTTTTTTAAAGGAAACTTTGACGTCAATAAGACAGACGGCTATGTACATGCTGATTCATGTGACATTCATGGATTTTTCCAGCAATTTAACTGAGATATAATATAGCTGAATTAAAATATATAATAGATTACTTTACTAAAAATATTGTTTTTTTAATAATATAATTTAAAGAAGAATTTTAATGTTGGTCACATGTCATGCTTTGATATTTTATATTGATAGCACAAACTAACACCCGTTTATTCCTAAAATAGGTTCTAGGTTATTTAGATAGATAAGAATCGTATATATCTATTAAGATCTTTAGAAATAACATTTTACAATTCATTTACATCAAAGAAAACTATGGACTGATTCAACTTTGAATAACATTGAGCGAAAACTTCTATCTAAATTTCGAAGTTTTAGATAAGTTTATTCGGCATAAGCAAAGGGCTCCATCGCCGTACAACTTTGTCGGGGTTTCCAATCATTTTCTAACTTTGTTTTTTTTTTATAAACATTTAATGACGTTATCTTTCTGTGATTATCGCCTTACTTCTATTGATATAAAATTGCTTCTATTTCTGTTTTAAGCAACTGGTTTACAAGTAAAATAGATGTATTGAAAAAGGGAATGCGAATTGACAGATAATGATTTGCCGACAATTAGAGCTCTTGTGGTTTCTGCTCATAGATGATGCGGTGTCCGTGGACCACAAACAATTAATGGCAAATCCTGCATCCAAGCCACCTCTGGATGATATCGATAAGTATCCGGTACCGAATTTTCACATACCCATCCGATACATGAATCGTCTTACTTATCAAGCGATCTACTGATCAGTTTAAAATTTCCTAACCCAACTAAGAAACAACATAAAGTCCTGTCCCACTGGGGTTCGAACTCTCAACCACAGATTCGTAAAGCGCAAATAATGTTTTAACCAGATCAAAACCATCTATCAAAACGACTCGAAGGAATCCGAATGAGTAAAAACTCCATTATTCAAAGTTTAATTTCATTTATTAACCATTTTAGCTGGCCCTTTGTGTTATAAAAAGTACTAACACTCGGTTAACTAATATGACTTCTGCGGGTGTTAAAGGGCATTCATTAATCTAACCAACCACAACTAATAGCGTTTTGTGATTTAAACACAACATTTAATTTTGTATGAACGCTCTGCTGGTGGTAAAAGTTTAAATGCGAAACTTTGTAATTGTTACAATATATTACTTGCCAAAACCTATTAAAATGTTTTGATACTTTTCTCCTTTTATTACGACAAAGAACCGCACTTTATACAATTTTATTATTATTATTCTTCGATGTACAAATCTTTT
Organism: Eurytides lysithous rurik; assembly: GCA_018247575.1. Lineage (NCBI taxonomy): Eukaryota > Metazoa > Arthropoda > Insecta > Lepidoptera > Papilionidae > Eurytides > Eurytides lysithous. The sequence continues at coordinate 14,021 of DWHO01000333.1, read as the reverse complement.
ATAAATATGAACGTAGACTTTTCAACTGCTCACAAAGCCTGAAACATTCCTGATAGACTTTTACAGCTTTCGTGATTTATTTATTCTTCAACAGAATACGGCAGCAGGTCAGGATCCACAATTCAGACAAAAGTTATTGCAAGAACTGTTTAGGTATTATGTCATCTTACATGTAAGCAAGGTAAAGGTAGTGAATGATATACTACTTAAGAAAACAGTTTTAAATTACGTTGGTATGGTAATTCACAATCAGAGAACTACTAACTGAATTTGCCAGATCAGAACGTCAATTATCTTTCCAACTTACCACGAAATCTGCAACCAGTTCATCCACCTGTCTAATTAACTCTACAGGCGGAATTATGTTTGCCAAACACTATTAGCCACTATACCAATATTTTGTACATATACAGCTCGCCGACACTGCACGCGATTCAATAACTAAGTGCAATTAATTAGTATCACATTTACAATCATTGTAATTAGCCAGTAATCAAACTGCGAAATTTGCGTGATTGACAGAGTGACAAATCAGTGTTTCCAATATTTATGCGCATCGATGAGTTGTCAATTGCTTTCAGAGTGATCTCTTATGACACTGTTCCCAACTGTCTCATGAAATTTTTCATAAAAATCTAACGTTAATAATAAAGGGATATATGGAATAATAACCCGGTCTGCGATTTTGGTCTATTATTCGTAGAGATCTGTTTTATACCAGAATAATAAGAGATTTGCTTTCTGTTTGTTTAGAGCATAATTACAACGATCGATTTCAGTTATGATACTTCTATGTTTTTTTCATCACGCAGTTCATGTTCAACCTTTTTGGAAACGAATGCTCTGAACAACGTAGTTGATAAAATTTTTACAATCCGCTTAATAACATCCCACATTACATTTCACTTAAATCAAGTATGTGTTCATAAAATATATTTTTTTAGTTGTTCTTTAAATTTGAAAATCCAAAAACAACAATTTACGTAAGCTACATAAACGCAACGTTCTACCGTTTTGAGTCTATACAGTAAACATGATGTGCATTCAAGTTTCCATACATCTTTCTTTGTAGTTTGTGTGTCAATAATTTTTATTTTTTCAAATACGATAAAATTCAATATGCTTTTCATGTAAACTTAATTATGGCCTGAAGGCCTTGAATGAAAAGGTAACTAACCTTTCCAAGTTATGAAAAACACTCCGGTTAGTTAGCTGAAATGTTTTGCTTTGAAACAGTCTTCCAGTGATCTGCAGAACATTCGAAGAATTCTTGTGGGATAAATATAAAATAAACAAGTATCCGATTTCGGCTCATTTAATTGTTAAAAAGTTTTCGAAATGTTACTGCAGTATTTTCTTTTGTCATTTTCTCTTTTTATTGAAACGTTATCGTAAAAACTTTCATTGATACAAACACAAATACTGGCCATCCAAGTATTCTTTATATGAACTTATGGTAGTTATAAAATAATTAATATATAAACTTAGCTATTTCGTAGCTTCATAGGGGTGAAATTAACAATCGGCGAGCTTTTCTTACCAACATAACACTTTCCGCGTTTAACCGATTTATTATATAATAAGATTATATTGTTTTATTAAATAATTTAATAATTTCAATGGAGTCATATTTATTTCCTTATTAACGTGAAACAATAGTTTTTGGACTTTAATTATGAAGCATTTAATTATTTTCAAACACCTTTGCACGCAGTTTTATAACATCTACTGCTTAATACAAATATTCACAATAGGCACTGTAGTGGGCTAACATTATTGAATCTTTATGAACGGACTTCTTTAACCTTCGTCATTACGGAGAACGGCCGTGAACGATCATGTCAGGCATTAATAATCTGCTAAAACACAAATGCCCTCAGCAGATGCGGCTATTAAAATTAAGCGGATATTAATTCTATAGCGAAATCGTGTTAGCCACTGCGTCATTTCCGCCATACCGGCTTGTAAGGGCCGTCGGTCATTAAAACCGTAGGGTCTATGCAAGTATAAGGGTCGGTGCACACAACGGCAAATCATGAATACAATTATACGCCCCAACTGTCGGTAGGATTAAATTCTCTGGCCCAATGAATCTCGGATTCCGACATGTCGTAGACCGATGTTAATGTTAAGTTATTCGATATTATTATTATATTATTATCATGATATTATTATTATTATTGACTGGCCCGTTGGTGTAGTGGTTTGTGCTCCTGACTGCAAAGTTAAAGGTCGTGGGTTTGTTTCCCACCCAGTATTTGTGCTGTGTCTAGGTGTTAATTATCTATATAGGTATATATTTAAAAATATACAAGTATATATATCAGTTGTCTGATCACCATAGTACAGGCTCTTCTTAGTTTGGGTCAGATGGCTATGTGTGAGACGTCCTATGATATTATTATTATTAAATACAAGAAATTGTTTTTTGTTACTTCTTTTTGTAAAATGAAGTTCATGGCAGTGTTTGATGGACAACAAGACATGGAGGTGGGAAAAGAAGTTAGTCAATTAAATTTAACACGGCCAATTATTTGGCTTTAATTCCTCGTTAATTTAAAAATGGGGAAAGACGTTATATGTGATATCACGATAAAATTTACTCCCTCCCGACCCACTCATGTTCTACAAATTTTTGAGTACAGACTTTTTTATTTAACGATGGGGTATCCGGCTTTGACTAACGATGCAAAGATTAAAATTAATTAAATAAAGTGAAGTTTAGCGCGAGTATTTTCAACACGAAACAATGCATTGATGCCTAAAAATATCGTACTTGCTAGAAAATTGGCTTCTACTTTTGGTAATTGCACCTTTTTTATTTAACTAAAAGTGTTTTATTTAACTATCAAAACATCAATTAAACTTACATGATTGCACCATATAGTGAATAGTTTAGGATGTATTGCATAAGCGTGTTCTTAAATATGGAAAATCATAGGTACAAATCGAACTAAATTATAAACGATTCCAAAGACAAGGTTAGAATAATGTAACGTTTATAACGATTTAATTATTTTGTAATCATTGTTTCGTAAATTTTACTTAATATTAGTGTTATTCTCAACAAAATTTAATTTGATTTGATTTCTTTTAAAGTACCCATGTCTTAATAGTACGTATGAAAAGTTCTAAAAGATTATATAGAATATTGAAATGAAACACAAAATTGCCTCATAAAATATATACACTATTTACATAAAGAAAGCATACATATTGCTACATAAATCTATCGAATATCTTTTCATTTGCATTGTATTTCGACATTCATTATTCCAATTTGTCTGTAAGCTCGTTTCAACGCTACTGCGGATAAAACGTTTGTTCATATAAATAAATATCGCGGACATAAATATTAAAATCCGATGTGCAATTTATCAAAACATTATGATTTATTCCTCTGAGGATTTCACGCAAACTGCAGTTAATTTTGTTTTGCGTTTCGCATACTCTGAATTAAATCCCATTAGGCATGCGGTCCAAATAGATATTTCCAAATGCTTTTGTTTTATCAACTACATTCGCAAAATGTGGTTGAGTTGTTAGTTTCGAAGTTGCTTATGATTTTTTTTAATTTTTTGTTGAAAACTTTAAAGAATGATATAAATGAAACAAAGCCTTGCTCTATGAAATTCGTATTTTTCCCTTTGACACTGTGGATATTTATATCAAAACGTTCACCCGTAGACCAGATAAAGATGTAACGCCAATTTTCCGTAATTAGTTGTGGTTCTAAGTTCGATTCCAGCGGTGACCGACAGCAAAATTCATTAGCCTTTAGGCCTAGGTTGTTTATCTAGGACTTCTTATCTTGCAAAGTTTTATTAAAGTGAGCCTTTATACCTCATAAATGTTAAGTTCTATGTTGCAATTTATTTGTAAAAAGTAATGTATACTTTTATTTTACTAATAATATATAATATTTCCATTTGATATACTTGTGAAATAGTGATTTTTTTTATATAATGTGTTGTAAGCCGAGAACATTATTTCAATATTTTATTCGACGCTGAAATGAATTTTAACGTACGCGAATCATCTAACCAACTTTTTTAACATAATGATATTCTTTATTCACAGGTTGTTTATGTATTTATTTTTTATCGAGACGTACTAAGAAAATAAATCACTTACAATTATGCGCTACAAAATGTTTCTAGTTATGTTCTTAAATTACAGGCTTGGACCACGTTTTTAATTAACATGTCGACTTAACGCTTTTTTGGCGATGACAGTGTAAAACTGAGAATCAAACGAACCGAGTAAATATTTCAATAAATCTACAGCCCGCCGTTGTCATTCGCAGCCCTTTAAGAGCCCTAATTTAATAAAAATGGTTTTTGAATTGCTCTGTTGAACGTGTATATAAAAAAAACTAATCGTATATGTGCCGCAATACATTACTGATACAGGTTAAGTGATAATACAAAAACTTACCTTAATTCTAAACTTCAATAAATACGCTTTTAACACATAGATAGAAAAAGAAAAAACCTTTTATTGTGATAATTATAAATACAACTGGTCACGAGCCTAAGTTCATAATCAAATTACAGAATTAATGAAATTTGCATTGTTAAGGCTAAAATTAAATATGAAACGATATAAAATGCGGCTTATTAAAGCAAACACAACGGAGCAATTCCAATCCATCTGTCAAGACGAAAACAGATCACCGATCGTAATATTCACTTAGTGCTCGAGCTTGACAAATGAAAAGTTCATTATCGATGGACGGATTTGGCGTAAACAAATCGCGTTTTCATCCAAATTGAAAACAGCCCGCGCCGAAATGAGTATTACGATGAATATCGAATTGTTCTATCATCACATAGACACTAGTAAAGATATCTTGCTATTGTTAATTGGTTGTATATACGGATAATGAACGGATATTTATATAATTTATAAGACTAAGTTGTTAAATAGCCTAGCCCTACAGCCTTTATTTATCTTTTTATTTTCGTTCTGATTTTTAAATTGTTATTTGACATTGATTTATTCTATCTTCTCTGTATATTAATCTTCTGTAGATATCAATTTGTAATCATTAATGTCAACAGCCACAAGTGAGCTCATTTTTTAATTTTTTTTGTACTTAGGAATAAGCTGAAAATCAGCGTTGAGAACTCTCAACAAAGCTGAGCTTATTTCCTTTCTGCCTACAACTTAATTGTGTTATGTTTTTTTGTTTGTTTAATTTTCTTTTGATTTTTTGGTTTATATCTGAAACTTGTTTTTTTTATTATGGTGATAATTTAAAGTTTTTTTGTTATCTTGTTTTTTTTATATGGCAAATAAATGATTATTTATTTATTATTTATTGATTTAAATCGTGTGCTATGCGTTTCGTGCCATCTCTTTCTGTCTTTTTTCGAGATGAATTGTGGCGTATGCCACTCATCTCTTGAACATTTTGCTATCCGTGACTTGATAGCTTGATGTTCTAAGAACACGTGAACAGACACACCTTCATATTTATTTAAATTAAGTAAGGATTTTGAATTTCTTAATGGCAATAATTAACCATTAACTATGTATTGATGTTTATCACTCCAATAAGCAGTATATTGTGAGCACCTTCCTGCAGATATTGTTATTCTTCGACACTTCCAAGCTATTAAAAACTTGAAGGAAATGTCGAAGGAAGTCATTGCATTACACTTATGTGAAGAAAAAAACAACAATATTACTGAATTATCGACTCAACTAGTCGCAAATAAAAAAGTTTCTAATTTGAGAAAAATAAAATATTAGAGAATCTCACTTAAGTTGATATAGTAAACGTTGGAAGTGCGTCGTAAAAATACCGATTTGAATATTTCTAGTGCTGATATACTGCTCGGAAACAGTAATGTTACACCTACTCTATAGAGAAAGACGTGTGACTTGCAGCAGTCGCCGGTGGACCATTGTGTTCGCGCCTTTGTTCGTCAGAAATCAAACATGGCGTCGCATTGTTGGGGTCCCCTAGCGGTTCTTGGAGGGAAAGTTTAGCGTTTCGGCTACGCTAGCCTTTGTTAGTGTTTTTCACTGTAGGCGAGCGTTAAATTGCTTGATCATTAATGCAGTTTGTTTTTTTTTTTTCAATATTGTGTCTTAGACGGCGTCTATTTTGTACCGTTCAAGTTTCGTAAACGTCTCGAAGGAAACTTAAATAATTTTTCGGAGTTCTCGAGATTTCAATAAATTTAATATAAAACTCTCCTGTCGAAACACGTTCCTTCACCTTTACGTACTAAAGTAATGAACTAATTAAGCTACTTTAATTTCTCTTAAAATTTATAATGAGATCAGAAGTATTTCAACTATAATTGAGTTGACAGTACAAGTTGTTTAACTGAGTAACTTTCCTAATCTTAGTTACCTGCTAATAAATTTCTATACAGTGTTAAAATAAAAGTCCTTGTAACTTAGACACTTGACAAGTCTATTTAAGTATATAAAATGATCATTAATTAATTCCTCCCTTCAAAGGCAGGCAACGCATTTGTAACCTCTGCAATGCTGCAAATGTCTATGTGTCCCGGTGATCACTTACCATCATGTGAGCCGCTTGCTCGTTTGTCAGCTTAAAACATAAATAAATAAAAAAAATGTTGATGTTGGCAGTTGGCTGAAAATTACAAGATCTAAAAGGTATCGGCGGTTATGATAAATTTTATTACACGTGTTTGTATGTTGCATTTTTTCTTTAACAGCATACATTGTATTTGAATTACATTGTTGTTTTGTTAGCATCTATCAATACAGCTTTATAGAATGATTTATACCAGCATACAGAGATGTCAATACTTTAATTGAGGTTAATGAACATCCCTCGTAGTATATGACCTAATGCGCGCAATACATAGCGTCTATATTGCGATCTGATCACAAAGCGATATGATACTGCCCAATTAACATTACCACTTCGTGAGGAATCAGGGCTCAGACCGAAATTGACTCGCTCTCATTTACAGTGGTATACTAATTCACAGCGGTATTTTAACGCGATTTTTCGCCCGTTACCTCCCCTCCCGACCCCGCTGTTTACTCCCGCCCCCACCCGTTACGTGCTCCGAAAACAAATTGGTACATTCGTTGAATACGGTATTTGTCCGAGCTAACTCGGGCGTTGTTCCGTCTAGAATGCGATGGACAACGTTATCCGATGGAATCTTGTTATGATATAATAAATGTGTTGCCGATACTATTCGGCGCCGCTTAATGGCGCCTTATTCTTTAGGTGTAACGCCCCATCGAAAGTACGGTCGGGTGGATAAGTCGCCGCTACGAAACATTACTTTTTTTATTGTATATATATGGTTGTTTAATGTAGTATTTATATACTTATTGGGCAAAAATATGTAGATTAAACTATATTATGTTCTTTATAGATTAAACAGTGTTGTTTAAGGTCAATTACACATTGGGAATAACCATTGTTTTTCAAACCAGTGAAATTTTTGTTTTTATTGACGGGGTAATAGTAATAAAAAATTGTCTTTTGCCTAGTTGTTATAAAAAAAATCAGATGTTAAGATAAATTAAAAAGCGTTATGGTCTTTTTGTGTTATTTTATATCGATGAATGGCTGATAAATTAGTTTATTTGTCAAGCTTGTCTCAGAGCTTGGCAATATTTATAAAAAATTAGAAATAGATGAAAAGAGATTTTATCTATTCGATGAAGAGTGTGACGATAAATTATGATGAGTCGTTTAATAATTGATGACAAGAAAGATTTTCTCACTCACTTCACTTTACGATGCTATGGTCCAGATATCAGTCTTTTGTAATGATACAAGTTAGCTGGAAGAAACTCTTCTCTAGAGGTCCACTATTGGGAAACTCTTCATTGCCTTAATGATCGGGCCTACGCTGGGCGTCCAGTTATGAGACTTACTTACTTCCTTATCCTTTATTAATTACGCAGTAGGTCTCTACAAAAAGGTGCCTATATTACTCTGCTTTAATGATAATATATATGATAGCCTCAGTGTAGGATGTAGACATAAAATGCTGCGTGAAAGGTTTGATTGGCCCGTTGGTGTTGTTTTTAGCGCTTCTGACTGCAAAACTGAACGTCATGGGTTCGATTCCCATATGGGACAAATTATTTGTGCGATGAGCACAAGGATTTGTTCTGTATCTGGGTCTTATCTACTAGTCAAAAGATACCGCCACACATGAAATAAATGAACTACAGTGAATTATTCGACCTATTTTCTAAGGCAGTCCAATTACTTAACCGCGTTTCTGGCATCCGGTTACACATATCTCCTCCGACACAGGACCCCTTATTTCATATTTTCATGTCGTAATTAATATTACAATACCCATTTCTTAGTTGGACACAGTAAACAAGGAGGGGCGCGTGATATATGTGTCCACTAGCACACCTTACTAGATAACATCTCAGAACAATGAAGTAACAACTTTACAACACCCTACTTACGACTGTTAATTGCTTGTTTACTTTATGAGAACTTTCTAACGTTTTATGTGAATTAAAGCTGTATTGTTATAGTATTAAAGTTGATAAAACGCTGTGGACACTGTTGTTTTGGAAATTCTTATATCCTCTACTAAAAGAACCGGTCAAGTCAATGTCTTAGCCTTTCAATGCGTTTCTTATTTTACAGCACTATTTATTAAGTTTTTATCTTCCTAATACAAAATATATAACCTAAAAACAATGACTAACCGAATCTATTTAGAAATTTTCGAGTTATTTACCCAAAAACCGTCGTCCTTTTTATTAGTGTTATTCAAATTACCTCAATTGTTTTTGGATTATTTAAAAGTGTTCAAAGGCAAATTACGCTTTTATCTAAAAAAAAAATACCTTTCAGATTTATCCATTTTCAAACTGAAAATGAATGAATCTGAAAGGTATTTGAAAATGAAAACATTTTTTTTTTAAGAAATAAAATTCTTGAAATGGTTATGAATTGACTCTTGGTCTAAAGTATCGTTATGCCACTGTCTTCATAATGAAGTAAATTCATACTGTTTATCTCAGAAACATTTTACTTTTGTGAAATAAGGTATCTTCGCGTATTTTAATTAAATTTCCGAGATAACAAATGAAACTTCGTAAAACGTAGCATGGTATGTAATAATTGCCACGGCATACTTATTTCAGTAACACGTACCAAAAAATCCATTGTTTTTGCATCGAGAATTCCTGTAACGCTTCGAGCAATTCCTGCTAATGACTTTCACAAGAAAACGAATTTAAAACGAAATGTACTCACTTTAAATATTATATTAATAAAATACAAAATTGAGGTTCCATCCCTTGACTTTGTATTTCTTTGGAAATTGCGAATCAGTATGTTCAGTCACGTTCAAACACGATTTCTAAAATAAGTTTCAAGCAGATAATGAAATAATTGTAAAAACATCACGAGACATCAAAGTATAATAGGATTATTAAGTGAAAAATAACTCTATGCGCAAACAAAGAACTTAAATTTTGCGCCAATATCGATTCCGTTCATTTTGAAAAGTTGGATTCAATCCAGATGGCAACATATTCGCCTATCTATCAATTTTTCCATTCGCGTTTTCTGACTGTAACAAGATTAAAAATTTCGCCGGCATCTCGTTCCCTCAGTTTGCAGATTAAAAAGAGAAATGTTGTTATTTAATTGATTTCAACAATTTAACATGAAACAAGTTTTTAGATTGGGTTGTGGGGTTCTTTTGCAGTATCTGCTGTAATGGTAAAGCCTCCAGCTTTAGGATCCATTCTGCCACCAAAAAGTAATGTATTCTAATGTATCATAGTGAAGTACCAACTGTGTGGGATTGCGCTGATATCAATATGCGTGTATGTATGGTACATGTAATACACGTCAAATGTAATGATTATAAATTTAAGTGATGTTTTGTATTTAGACTTTGCACATTAACTTTGAAACAAGACTAACTCATAAGCGCGTATGTCTACAAATCACCTCGAGAAAAAGACCCCTAAGCGTTCCTTTGAAGTATTTAAACTAAAAATCTCTAAGCTTCAGTTTTTTGTCTAGCTTAAAATTGCACTAAAACCACTCTGCCCGAAAAATTCTCACTGAATAAAAACTCTAAGGAATCGCTTGTCAGAAATTTCGATAGATGGCTAAAAGTATATCGTTAGGTATTGGCATAAAGCGTCGTCGTATTACCCGACCAGTGAACCTGAAAACTGTGTGAAATTTAAAATGGTAAAATATTTCGGATACAGACGAATTAAAGCAATCCGGGCGAAATAAAACGGGACTTAGACGAACATGAGGGACAATCTCAGGCAAAGTGGTATCTTCGAGTATTCTAAGATTTCAAATGACTTTCATTAAATATTATTAGAGAGGGCTAAATTATTTTAGTTTGTTACATTGCCTCTTACCGCATGATAAAAGTAATACTTGCGTGAAATTACGGAAAATATTTGATTTTTTTATCATAAAGTGTATTATATCGTATTTCAAGTATTTCCAGACAGTCACCATAAAAAAAATATCAAAACCAGACACTAAACACAGACCAAAAATTCGGGTGCGTCATTACAAACGTCATGCTTACCGACATAAAGGCTAAAATACTTTATGTCGGTTAGCATGACGTTTGCAATCAAAAACAAAAAAGGTCAAAACTGCTTAGATCAACGCTGTACTTTTCACCTATAGATAAGAGATAGCACATCTTTAAGCCCAGTATATATTTTAAATAAATTATCTTTCACCCGGATGCCCGCGCATTTACTGTCTATTTTGTTTCAAAAGAAGAATAACCGGTAAAGTTGTAGTATTCCCAGAGTCGGTGGAAATTAAATAGTGCACTAATAGTAAAAAGAAAAACAAGAAAAAATTGCCGCACTTTAAACAATAAATTTATCACTGCATTATTGATAAAACGCTGAGGATAACAGTAGAAATTGCCAGTATAAGGATACTTAGTATACCCTGTACTATTTATGAAATCACACGTATTAACTACATACAGGATCTATTATTTTATTATCGAGTTTTTACTACAGTACTATTCACTTCGATAACTCATCTTCGACTCAGCTTCGAGTGCAAGATACACATGGTAACGGCCCAACTAGTCAAGACGCGCAGAGGGTCACTGAAATAACGCAGGCCCCATGAAACCCAATAAGCGTTACCGAAAATTTATTGGTTGTAATTCGATGGAAACACCATTTGTCAGTGGCGACACCCGCGCGGCGTCATGGTAAACGATAATTGGATATAAAAAGTCTTAACAAAAATATATGTCTACGGTGATATTTTAATGTACGTGTGTTAAATGAATCTATATTAAGGCCGATTAGTACAGAAAACTTGTGGCTCTTGCTAATAAAATCGGGTATATAATACTGGAAACAAACGAATATTTAATAAGCCAAAATACTGGTTATTGATGCCAATATTGGCAACGCAATGATATCACCATAGGACTTGCTTCTGCATTGCCAGTTATTTTACCGGAAAGAAGACTAATTATTCTTGTAAATAAGCAAGATAAACAAAAGTGTTTTTTCGTAGATATATAACATTTCAATATGTAGTTATTGCAAGGAATTGAAAAATAAATAAGTATAAAAACAGCCGGTTTTCTATTTATCTATTACTATAATGTAAAGATCGAAATAATGTCCAAATGTTGAAACTAGAAAGCAACTAGATCAACTCCTGGATTAACTAAATATCTAAAGTACGTTTTGCGTTATATTCGTTGCCATTAACATGATTAGTTGTTTACCTGTTAATTATATAGCAAATGTAAATTTATGAATCGCTGACTATTAATTAGTTGATAATTATTAATTTACAATGAATATTTCATAATAAAGACTTTTTAATATATTTTATATATTTAATACTTTGTAGCATTACAAATTTGTATTACGTAATTTATACATTTTTATGAAAAATTAATAAATAGACGATTTAAAAATGCACCAAGGGTCTATTCTGTCGATTAACGCAGACGATAAATTATTAATCTCAAACTAAATGTCATCGTTTTGAATCCAAAACGAAAACGTAAGCTCCTTTTAGCTATGTATAAAATAATGCAGCAAATTGAAAACATTAATTCTTTGATATTTTACTCTAATATACATTAAAAATTCAATTTTCGAAATTCACGACACGCCATTATCACAATTATAGTCAAATAAAATAATAACTTCCTTTATCAGTCTAATTCAGATAACTAATTAATTTTAATCAGAAATGTTGAAAATTATGTAGTTATGACTTAATGAAATATCTCATATAAAATAAATGAAATCACCTATATTAAATCTGGCCATGCAGCTCAAAACAAATTTGAAAGAAATGTTTACTATACACAAACAACCACTAAACCAATCCACTCGAACTAATTCACCCGCATTAAATTAACTTCACGCTTAGCCTCGTAGCTAAGAAGAAAGTTTTTGCTACCTAAATCACTCACTTCGTGAAACTAAAGAATCTTAGCCGGTAGCGATATAAAAACCGTTGAAAACGTGCCGGTGAACACTAGCTCCTGTGTTGCGTTCAAAGAAAATCATGAAAGCCAAAACAAAGAGCCAGATCAAAAAGTTTGGCCAACGTTTGTTAACGCTCCATGCACCATCGTAGAATTTAAGTTGGGCTAAAGTTTCCAATGTGGAACTGCCATAAACTGTCTGCTAAGTTTATTCGCTGACAGAACAGGTAAAGCAACTGGCATTAAGATTATATCAAAGGGGAATTAGTTGAAACAAACATGTTTGCCGGTGGACAATTAAGTCGGGGCCCGAATTAACCGTATGAAACCCGTGTGAAAATTAGATCCGTTTTTAACAACACAGTTTTTTTTCTTTTTCATGTTATTAAATATTTCGTTGTTGTTCTCTTATATATTTTTTTGTCATAAAAATCTGACATATAGCTTCATATTCGTTTGCAAAAAATGTTGAAGAATTTCGATGACAATGATATTCATATTTAAATTCGCTTAGGCTCGTAAAACTTATAGCTTCTCGCCAACTAAGAACCTATTCTACTTGCTTGTCGTAGATTAATACTAGAGGCTTTACATTGAACAATCTAGGTACACAAACAAAGGTTGAACACATTTATATGTCACAAATAATTGTGACATATAAATGTGTTCAGTGATTGTTTGCTATTGCGATAACAGTAGGCATGGTCTTATTTTCATTTTTTTTCTGTTGTTACAGGTATGTTTGCAGATATTTCACCATCTCCTTACGTTGGATAGCTGTAATCTTTCCCGAAGGTTCAGGACTTAATACAATTTAATTGTAATTCACTATTTTTGATTTGTCTTTTTTCCATTTAAAAAAACGCTGCCCCTATTGTAAGATAGAAATATTTTGTTTTACGCGGACAAAGGCCCAGATCAGAAACAAATGTTTGTAATTCATACAAATATTTGCCCCGGGTGGGAAAAGAACCAACGACCTGCGAAGCCAAAGCCAATACCTTAGCATCTGTGCCAAACGGTCATCAATCGATTAATGACCGTTGCCCGATTGACCGCTGATGATTATTTTTTGAATATGAGCAAAAACTGCTTAATCATCTGTGAAAGTCACGTTATTGCAAAGATGGTTACAGGTTATATTTACTAAGTACAGATTTCATTAATAATTGCTATAAATAGAAAGAATGCAGCTAAATTATGCGGACAACATATAGCGTAGTACTGTACTACGAAATTCGTAGGCGATCGTAGCTGTCTAATATTCTCCTACTGCGTTTGAATACATTTTAATGGACGAAGTTGCTATCCTTTAACACGAATGGAGGAGTATTTTTATTACAAAGCTTTATATAGTTACTAGTCAATCCTAGTGTTTACGGTGCAGTGGTTGATACAATGGTTCCGACCACTGCACCGCCTCTTATTCTGAAACCAAATAGTTTGATTGCCTTTTTTGCGTAATGGTTAGTGCTCCTGTCCGCAAAGCCAAAAGTTTATTCCCACCCAGGATAAAATATTTGTGCGACGAACAGAAGAATTTATATATATATATATATATGTATG
>DWHO01000332.1:0-21577 GCA_018247575.1 Eurytides lysithous rurik | reverse complement strand
CTTGTCATCTTTGTGGTGTTACCAATAAATTCGGAATTTATCAGTGCTAATATTGATAGATCGTTTCTGCGAAAAAAACTAAAAATTTATTGAAACCTTTTCTTTAAAAAACACATTTTTATGCTTTTTGATGATAACTATGCACTAGAATAAGAGTTTATAACAACATAATAAGATGAAATCAAATTGTGATTTTTCATGTTAAACTTATGATTTAAAATTTTATTAGTATATTATTTACATTAATGCTTTTGTATTATATATTATATAATACAGAGTATGGTGCCAAAATCATTCCTCGAGGTGGCGTAAATCTTTTACAGCACTTAAAGAGACATATTTAAATAGAGGTCATGTCACACATTTTCGGAAGTGAATTTTGCGGTAGACACGAAACGCTTGCTTATTTTTTTTTTTTTTAATTACTTTAAGACATTGAACCGGAGTTCTCGAATTCACCAGACGATGCGAAAAAGTGTGCTCATATACTCCTGGATGACTTGCATAGAGAAAAATAAAACACCGTCACATTGTGAAAGGATATACGTCACAAGTCATGTCACAAAATAATGTTTCTTAACCTTTTTATTCTACAATAATCATAAATGCAACATCTATATTCGACGTAGGAAAATCTAACTACGCAAAAGTTTTGCAAAGTGCTATACACAAACGGGTAAGCCGTACACCAATCAGCACAGATGGAAGCGTTGCGTGCGTTCATCGCTTTTACCCTTTTTTCTAATAGATTACTCTCGGAGCGTCGTTATCAGGTCCTCGATCACGATAAAGTAGTAATTGCTATTCTATCAATTACCGCGCGCCTGACGTGCGCCGCCGTCACACTCTCTTTGGTGCCGCTCGCCAACTCGCTTGCTCATTCTGATACATTATAAAGACGTTCTGAAAATTACTAGACCAACAATTCCTTTGCGCGCGACAATTTCATCTAGCATCTGATTTTCTGCTCTTCAAAGATATCTCGAGCACTACTTAACACATTGAAATTAAACACTTAGCTTTTGAAGCAGTTATATAGATACAACTTTTATTCATTTTCTTCTTTTGAGAACGACTATCTGAAGATTTTAGATAAATTTTAGACCCGAACCCCGTTTTTACGGTGGTAGAACCACGGAGCTACGCTTTTCGTCCGGTGAGTGAAGTTACCGATGGCCCATCCTCCTTGCCCCTGTTTCCTCTCTCACTCCCCTCCCTACCTATGACTTCTTCCCTATCCTCCCTATCACCCTTCTCTCTCTCTCTCATACTCCTCCTGAGGAGAGGAGGCCCTTTTTACAAATTTCCCTTTTAAAGGCTGGCAACGCACTTGCAAAAGTCCTTAGGCGGCGGAGATCGCTACCATCGGGTGAGCCGCTCGCTCATTCGCCAACCTAAAAGAAAAAAGACGCCTGAGTCTACTACTCAACATTGTACTCCATTGCCAATTAACTACCGCCAAGCAGTAAAAAAAAGAAAGTAACAGCCTATATATGCCCCACTGCTGGGCACAGGCCTCCTTTATACAGAAGGAAAAAGAGCACAGAACGCCACGCGGCCCCACTGCGGATTGGCGGACTTCACATATTTAAGATTATTTTTTTGTTTTTTTTAAATATGCAGGTTTCCTCACGACGTTTTCCTTCACCGTTGAGCACGTTGTAATCAGCACTTAAAATTTTTAATTCTCAAATTAACAAATTCATTGGCCGGCACCAAGATTTGAACGCAGGTTGCTCGAGTATATTAAACTAAAAGCGAGCGCCCGCACACTGAGCTACCACGGCCAAACAGTAATGTTTAAACACGACCGCGTTCCGGATTGAAGGTCTTGCCAGTGTAATATATAGCAACAGACCATTTTATACCAAGATGACGAGTTCAGCATAGATCCAAGCAAATGAAAACACAAGGTAAAGGTGTTTATTTTCAAGGAATATACGACGAGATGAACAAATCGCGAACCTGATAATGAGGGACACTCATGTCCGTAAGAACATTGATATAACATTAAAGAACTTTGATTGTTTAGTTTAATAAGTATCTATGCGTTGATGTAACTTTCATTGACATCAGTCGAGCCGATCCGCAATTGTATACCAGCATTTTTAGAAGATACAAAAATAACAGAGAAAATAATGCGAGTGAGTGTTTTCTGCGTGTGTGCTGCAATAGTGTTACAGTTGATATTTAGGACTTTTGAATATTTTAGTGTAGCAATAGGAGTGTCATAACTTATTCCCACCAGGAGCAGTGCGGCTGAAAAACAACACTGTATGGAAACTTTATCCCGTTTAAGATTGTGCTGAGCCGCTCCATTTCACCCTAACGTTTTAAACATATTAAATATTTTTGTTAAAATTCCATATCTTTTTGTTTTGTAGCAATAAATTGTTATAAAATTAAAATATCTATCGTAATAGAAATACGCAATATATACAGAATATATTACGTATTTCTCCAGAAGCAAAGTGTTGGCCGACGTAATATAAATGTGCAACTTTTGAACTATATCTTAAGAACTGCTGAATGTAGGTAGATTTGTTCAATGTAAACAATACAAAGATATTTTCATAATATCTTTGTATTAGGATATCCTTAGTCGTATTTAAATAAGTTGAGTATTTATGCCCAAAAAAAAATGTATGGGAACTTTTTATAATCTAGAGCAGTGTTTCCCAACCTTTTTTATGCCATGCCCCACCTTACCTATAGAAAAAGAAAAGTAATAGTAAAGTTTTAACTGACTCATAATTTTGCAATTCTTCGATTTCTTTTTGATACTGCATACTTGATATATCAGACAAATCCACTAACATTAGCAGCATCATCCATGTTGGAAAATCAATTTGTTTTTAATCAGTCCATTTTCGAATTGCCCCCTTAACAATCTAATTTTCTTTAAAAAAAAATTAACTTAATTGTATGTCCCACTATGGCTTATTTTTTTTCTACTGAAGCGACAAATTCATTTATATAAACCTAAATTGCATCAACTGACAACCGCATTCCGCTCGCTGCCTAATATCTTCTATAGCATAAGTTTACTTAAAAAAAGTATAAATTGACTTCAATATTATAATGGTTAGAGTGAAATAATCAAAATTCTTTCACTATTAAATCCAATGTAAAAGGCAAAGAGTTGTTAGCACTATATTGTGCACATTTTGCGTCCGTATACTAACAATTCAATAACACTAATAATTACTGTCATGATACTAACAATGACCTGTACGATTCTAGATTTTTGAATGATATCGATATATCCAAAGTCAAAGTCAAACTTTTAACATTTAAGTCACCGTTCTTTGATGAAACTCAATATTCTTTTTTCAAAATTGGATTAGATTACAATTACTTATTGACGGCTATTGATTCTGCTACCTGTTCGGAAAAGAATACCTCGGCCCTGAGAAGAACAGGCGAAAGAAACTCAGAGAGACTTTAACTCTTTTTTTTTTAAATAAAAAAAATATAGTTACTTTTTTCATAAGTTGAATCTTGTAATAGCCTGGAGGCGATCACATCATTCCCAAGGTGTGCTGTCTTTAATGAAATAATTTACTGTATAAATAACCTTTAGAACACAAACGTCCTTTTACAATTTTTTTTAAATTTGGCAATAGGAGCTTTTTAGACGTTTTCTGAAATCCAGGTTAGAAATAAAAAAAATACTTTTAGAAAGCTTGATATTTCGAAGGGTTGTGTAACTGTTAGCATACCACAGTATTTCTCTTGCAGTACGCAGAATGTTTATCTTATCCTCTCCAAATCATTTGTAACAGATCGTCATTACCCTAATCTCTGAAAGGAAGCAAAGGTAGTTCCGATCTCTAAAGGCGGTGGCAAGCATAACGTTGAAGACTATTGACCTCTTAGTATAGTAAGAAGTAGTTTGTTTTAGCAAAAATATTTGAACAAATTGTCTCATTCCACCTGACATGTCATGTCAAATAAATTCTTAGTGACCATCAATATGGATTTGTTTCAAAGCGCTTATCGTCCACAAATCTAATCTATTTTGTAGAGAAACTAATATTTAACTTAAATTCTGGCCTGGAAATTGATGCAATTTACAGTGACTTAAGTAAAGCTTTTGATAGAGACGTCCACAATTTATTGTGGCCGACTGTATCAAAAGCTTTAACTTAAGGAATCGCTTGCACAAAGACGGTGCTTTACTGCATGGTTCAACTCTTATTTGAAGAACCGAAAAATCAGTGTCGTCATTAACTGTTTCAGTCCTAATAGTTGTAGATCTCAATAGTGGCGAAAAAAAAATGATCAAGACTGTTTGAAGCCAAATGTTAGGTATAGTAGTTGTTCCACTATAGTCTTGCTTTTCGGGAAACGGTATTTAAGATCTGGTGTAATAAAGGAATAATGATGGCCTTCATCTTATATTCCAGACCTTAATCAGATTGAACTTTCATGGGATGAGCTTGACAGAAATGTTGAATACAAATTACCCTCTCCACAATAAGACACGTGGAAGGCTTTACATGAGAATTGAAACTATATCATTCAAGTAAAAATCAAAAAATTGAATGGTCGTATGCCGCGACTGATGATTGATTGGCTGCATTAGTTCATTTTTGTAAAGTTAATCGATCTGTTAAAAATGTTTAAGGGTGTTTTATTTAAAAGCTTGAATTTTATTTTATTCTCTCACTTTAATTGCGGTGGCTTCAACCTTTTGGCCGGCAGTGTATGTGTAATGCTTTAACATGTGCATAGGCGTGGTTTGATAGAGTTGTCCATTAAATAGGCGTGGTTTAAACGGGTATTTATTACATAATATACTGCGCATGCCCAGTAGTGCTTTAAACCTCTTACGCTTGCTGAAATCCTGGTAGCAGCAATCCGAAAACGCGTCGCTTATTGGAGAAAATTCTCGCAAAACTACCAGGATAGCATAAGTGTTTAAGAGCTTTAACTGTACTCGCCGACCGAAATGAAACAGTCTGCCCTTAATTCAGTCGAAAGGCGGGAGTTAGCTTTTCTCTGCATCACGACGGCAGTATCATATTACAAGTCAGCCATGTTGTGGGCGGAAGCTACTCTGTACACACAAGCGAAATGTTCACTACCGGCCAAAAGTATTTATAAATAATAATATTAACCATAGACAATTAATAATACAGGTAATACACAACAAATATGCACACCCACAAATTCTAATTTCAAATTGTAAAGGACTGTGTAAAGCAGCATTCTTTTGGTAATAGGTGCAATAAATGTGTATTTATATATACGTAAATTCAAAACTATCAAACAAGAGATCTGCTTATCATTCATTATTGCTCGTATTTCGCAGAAACATTTATGGTTATTAGCGCTATCTAGAAGTTGTTGATATAGGGTTTAAAAAAAAATATTTATAATGAACATATTGGCGAAGAAAAAAGATCCAGATTGTTTGAAGGCAAATGTTAGGTATGGTAGTAGTTCCACTGAAGAATGGGGTTGCTTTTCGGGAAACGGTACTGAAGATCTGGTGTAAATTAAAGGAATAATGATGGCCATCACCTCAAGATCCAGACCTTAATCAGATTGAACTTTCATGGGATGAGCTCGACAGAAATGTTGAATACAAATTACCCTCTCCACAATAAGACACGTGGAAGGCTTTACATGAAAATCGAAACTATATCATTCAAGTGACAATCAAAAAATTGATTGGTCGTATGCCACAATTGATGATTGATTGGCTGCATTATTTAATTTTTGTACAGTTAATTGATGTGTTAATAATGTTTTAGGGTTTTTTATTTAAAATCTGGAAATTTTATTTTATCATCCCACTTAAATTAAGGTGGCTTCAATCTTTTGGCCGACAGTGTATGTGTAAAGCTTTAACATGTGCATAGGCGTGGTTTGTTAGGGGTATCCATTATATAGGCGTGGTTTAAAAGGGCATTTATTACATAATATACTGCGCATGCCCAGTAGTGATTTAAACCTCTTACGCTTGCTGAAATCCTGGTAGCAGCAATCCGAAAACGCGTCGCTTATTGGAGAAAATTCTCGCTAAACTACCAGGATAGCATAAGTGTTTAGGAGCTTTAACTGTACTCGCCGACCGAAATGAAACAGTCTGCCCTTAATTCAGTCGCAAGGCGGGAGTTAGCTTTTCTCTTCTGAAACTCAAGATTTTGCTCAAAATATGCAAGCTTTGCTATCGCCTAGTATACGGGTCTAATTGGCATTGTCAGTTTAGAATAATTTCGTTAAAAAAACGCAGCGGTCGATCAAATACAGATTAGAAATTAAAAAAAACATTTATGACCATCACGACCGCAATATCGTATCAAAATTCAGCCATGTTGTGGGCGGAAGCTGCTCTGTACAAACAAGCGAAATGTATACTGCTGGCCAAAAGTATATGGCCACTTATAAATAATAATATTAATCATAGACAATTAATAATACACACCCACAAATTCTAATTTCGAATTGTAGAGGACTGTGTAAAGGGACATTCTTTTGGTAATAAGTGCAATAAATGTGTATTTATATACACGTAAATTCAAAACTGTCAAACAAGAGACCTGCTTATCATGCATTATTGCTCGTGTTTCGCACAAACATTTATGATTATTGGCGCTGCCTAGAAGTTTTTGATATTGGGTTTAAAAAGAATAATTTATAATAAACATAGTGGCGAAGAAAAAATGATCCAGACTGTTTGAAGGCAAATGTTGGGTATGGCAGTAGTTCCACTGTAGTCTGGGGTTGCTTTTCAGGAAGCGGTACTGAAGATCTGATGTAAATTGAAGGAATAATGATGGCCATCACCTCAAGATCCATTCCTTAATCAGATTGAACTTTTATGGGATGAGCTCGGCAGAAATGTTGAATACAAATGTCCCTCTCCACAATAAGACACGTGGAAGGCTTTACATGAAAATCGAAACTATATCATTCAAGTGACAATCAAAAAATTGATTGGTCGTATGCCACAATTGATGATTGATTGGCTGCATTATTTAATTTTTGTACAGTTAATTGATGTGTTAATAATGTTTTAGGGTTTTTTATTTAAAATCTGGAAATTTTATTTTATCATCCCACTTAAATTAAGGTGGCTTCAATCTTTTGGCCGACAGTGTATGTGTAAAGCTTTAACATGTGCATAGGCGTGGTTTGTTAGGGGTATCCATTATATAGGCGTGGTTTAAAAGGGTATTTATTACATAATATACTGCGCATGCCCAGTAGTGATTTAAACCTCTTACGTTCGCTGAAATCCTGGTAGCAGCGATCCGAAAACACGTCGCTTATTAGTGAAAATTCTCGCTAAACTACCAGGATAGAATAACTGTATAGGAGCTTTAACTGTACTCGCTGACCGAAATGAAACAGACTGCCCTTAATTCAGTCGAAAGGCCGGAAAACTAGTTTTTGTCTTCGGAAACTCAAGATTTTGCTCAAAACATGAAAACTTTGCTATCACCTTGTGTAGAGTCACATGTTGAATACGAGACTAATCGTCATTGTTTGTTAGAATAATTTCGTTTAAAAAAAAACACAGCGGCCGACAGAAGACCCTATTTCGCAACTTACTGTGAAAGTTACTTGTCCCACTTCCTACTGATATTATAAAAGCGAAAATTTGTAAGGGTGGATGGAAGTTATTATATTTTAGAATGTCTAATTCCTCAAGATAAGCCAAATCTTCATAGCTAAAATAAACATATGGTCGTGACGATACCATATCAGTAACATTTATGGTCTTAAACTTGAAGTTTACAGATATACAGATATTGTCTATATGTTTATACATATAACGTGTTTTAAATGTTGTGCAAATCGAAAAACATGTCCTGGTTTTCGGAAAAAAATCTTTCAGAACTTAGACCAAATGAATAAAACAAATAAAAGGTCTCATGTTCAATCTTCATGGGTGTGAGTAAGATTGCGTTTTGGATAGATTTTAGTACTTACAATAATTGATATATCGCGATACCCCTCGGAGCAAATTTTTTGCGTATTGATGGGATACCTTTAACATTTAACTTAGATCGATCGTGTATTTTTAATTAAATCAAATAATTTATTAGAAAATATTTTAAAAATCCCACACCTAATTTATGTATGGCCTAATAACGACAAAAACAACAAATTAGATGTGGTGTTTTTAAAGAATAAAAAAACACAAACATTTTTGTTGTTTTTGATATTTGGTTTAAAAAAAACAATTTATAGAAAACATAGTGGCACAAAAAATGATTCAGGCTGTTTGAAGCCAATTGTTAAGCATGGTGGCAGTTCCACTATAGTCTGGGGTTGCTTTTCGGTAAACGGTACTAAAGATCTAGTGTAAATTGAAGGAATAACGATGGCCACCTCAAGATCCACACCTTAGTCTGATTGAACTTTTAAGGGATGACCTTGGCAGAAATGTTGAATATGAATTAGCAGAATAAGATAAAAAAAATTACGGTGTTATATTTAAAATTTTAATTTTATTTCATTTTCCCACATTAATTACGGTGGCTTCAATCTTTTGGCCAGCAGTTTATGTGTAATGCTTTAACATGTGCTTAGGCGTGGATTGGTGGTTTGTCCATTATATAGGCGTGGTTTAAACGGTTATTTATTACATAATATACTGCGCATGCCCAGTAGTGCTTTAAACCTCTTACGCTTGCTGAAATCCTGGTAGCAGCAATCCAAAAACACGTTGCATTTATGCAAAATACTCGTGAAAAGTACTAGGATATCATAAGCGTTTAAGAGCTTTAACTGACAAATGTAGTGCGATGCCGCAATTTCGGCCGATGGACTGACGTTATTTCAATGTAATGATTAAGTATTACTGGAGAACTGTACTTTTTTTCTTAAAATTGAGGAAACCATACTGCAAATTAGTATCCTAAGCTAATCCCCGGCATTTTAATTAAAAAAAAATTATACTTCAATGAGAATCAACAAAACACATCGGTTATATTTATAGAGAAAGGAACAAATCGATTGATTAGCCCTTTATTTCTGTATAAATCTATTGTTTTCGTTTGTAAATAATTTAATTCGCTTTATATTTTGGCCTGCGATGGACCGAATTGATTAAATTTTAATATTTTTACGTTAACGTTGAAAGACGTTGTGTTATGTTTGTATGAGTCCTTTAAAATATGTCTTTTAACAATAAATAAATATCTGTTAAAAGTATTGTAGTTCCTTAGATGGGATACAGATAACGAATGTTAAAATAGCACCTGAATAAATAAATAACAATAGTATATTTTCTATACTGTTATTAATTTTTCTTAAAAAAACTTGGTAGAAATAACACTGGCTCAGTATCAAATTTATTTCCAGTATATGCACATGATATTGACTGATCTTATTCCACACAAATAAAGAGACTTTGAAAGGAAACACTGACTGGTTAAGGAATAGTGTCTATTGTTAAAGTAGTCGAGTATCAAGAGCCGTGATTGTGGATTGCTGCTACCGGGAGTATGACAAAAATGAAACGCGTTAATATAAACCAAACACGCGTAGAATAACAAATCAATACAAAACCGTGAGAAATATACTAACGGAACTATGTTACTCAAATGACAATCAAAAAATTGATTGGCTGTATGCCGCGACTGATTATTGATTGACTGCCTTAGTTCATTTTTATAAAATTAATTGATGTGTGAAAAATGTTTTAGGGTGTTTTATTTAAAATCTTGAATTTGATTTCATTTTCCCACTTTACTTACGGTGGCTTCAAACTTTTGGCCGGCAGTGTACGTGTAATGTTTTGACATATATATAGGCGTGGTTTGATAAGGGTGTCTATTGTATAGGCGTGGTTTAAACAGGGTATTTATTACATAACATACTGCGCATGCCCAGTAGTGCTTTAAACCTCCTACGCTCGCTGAGATCCTGGTAGCAGCAATCCAAAAACACGTTGAATTTGGGCAAAATACTCGTGAAAAGTACCAGGACAGCATAAGTGTTTAAGAGCTTTCACTGTATTTACCGACTGAAATGAAACAGTTTGCCCTTATTTCAGTCGAAAGGCGGGAATTAGCTTTTCTCTACTGAAACTTGAGATTTTGCTCAAAATATGCAAACTTTGCTATTTATTACCTTAGTATACGGGTCTAATTCTCAGTAAAAGTAACTCGCTTCTTTTTCCCTCAGTCGCAATTTCTTTTAGGTCTAATCAAAAGAAAATTATTCATGTGACTGCTCAATATATCTAGGGCTTGTTTTTTTTTTATTAAAACTGCGTATCTAATAATGGCAGACATCATATAAAACATTTTAATAATTAAAATATTATAAATAGAAAATGAGCATTGTATTAATATAGTATTAAAAAAAACACTAACTGTTGTTATCCAAAGTAAAGTAAACTTTGAACGAATATGTTCTATACGTCAACATTACAACAAATTGTAGATAGCTTATATTCTATACACGTTAATTTTATTAAGACGATCATTTAATAACAACCAAATAACGTAATTTACAAGGAATTCTGAAATATCGTACTTCTTTTGTCAACTTAGCTAATATTCTTAATGCCTACCAAAATAATATTAAATTGTGATCAGTAGATGGCAGGACTTTCTGTCTGTTATTGTAGTATGTGTATGACGACATTTCTTATGTTACCTGTTAGATGGCGCTTTTCAAAATTCTTGTTAACATCACGCATGTTTTGTTGATTCATTATTAATTTAAAATTTGAGAAAATTTATTATTCTAATTCATTTCTAAAAATTTCAAGTTGTTTACATTTCCTTATTTTTTTTTTTACTTTACTTTCATTAAAAATTTTTTCATGACCCGCAAAGGTGCATAGGCACGCGGTGGTGATCGATTAGGCCTGGAGAACCCACATTGGAAGTTTTTTAGGCAGTTGCATTCTTTCATCAAATACACTTATAAATACAATAGAAAGAGATGATACTCTGCAATCGACTTGTCAATTTAATCATTAATTATATTTAGTCGCAAAAGTACTTAAATTTAAATTGTATAATAATGATATATAAACGTATCTTTTTTTATAAACATAAAACTTAACCTAAGAATTTGGGTAAAACAATCAATTTGATTTTAAACACTCAATATGTACCGTGCGTACATGGATATGTTCCTCGTATCCATAACAAATTGTGATTGTACAACAATATTAAGCCAATAATTAGCTTATTTTTATAAAACGGCCTTTGTATGATTTCATTTATTTAATCATGGAGAGCAATAAATATAGGCATTTCACAAAATAAATTCTAAATCCAGCAATCAAAGGCAAAATCTACACTGTAACCAGTGAAATGACAAATAGCCATTTTAACGTTATTTTCTGCTGCTGCAACTTTTTTACAAGTGCTAGTAACGCAAGTCATTGAATTATTGACTACACGTATTTTGCATTTTTGGAAATGCGTAATATAAACAGTAATATACGTAGATCACGATAAAAACAATGGTTTAAATCAAACACGGAATGGTTGAATTTGATGTCCAGACTGGATATCAAAGCGAAATACCAAATGCTTTCATGTCATTGTATTGCGTTTCAAGACACATGGGGTGGAATATATCTTTCTCATTTTAAAACATTGCGTTTCGTGTAATTTAGAAAAGTCAAGCCATACTTAATTTATTTCTTCAACTAAAGTTTTAATTCAGGGCCTTGGTGGTTTCTCTCCATGCTTAACTGCTCATATTTTAGACAAGTTATAGATTTAATTGTTTTTTTTTTATTAGGACAGAAAAACTCATTCGTTATAAATATAATATAATTTTTTGATATTAAATGAAAATTTCATATTTAAATTCATCGGAATCCCCCCACTACACCCAGAAAAAAGCAACAGGTTATACAAAAATGGCAATGTCAATTTGATTGGTAAAAATGTCATTTTATATTTTAAATGTTTTTACGAATATGTACAAGTTAAACAACGTATTGTTTCGCATACAACACGAAGCTAAGATGGAATTGAAAAAATCCACTTCTAAATAAGCCTCATCACATGATACCAAATTAACATTGATCAAGTTAACAACATGACATGGTGAAATGAGACAAAAGAATACTAATTGTGATTTCAAAACTGCTACCATAATAAGATTGGATAGGAGCGTAGTAAAAGAAGATATTGGTAACTGAAGTTTTTGGACCACACTCTTTGCAGTGTTATCCGTTAATTAAATAAAGATGATTTTTCAATTGTCAACAAACTGACGCCTCTAATAAAAAGTATATAATTATTTCCTCTTGTAGTTAAATGTATATATAATACTCCACAGAATGTTTGTTCATAATATGATATTGTAAACAATATATGAAAAATTTATAGTCTTTTTCTGTTTGCAGGTAGGATGACTTGAAAGATTTGTAGGAGAGTTTCATAAAATCACAAGAAAAAGGAACATGTGGGCAATCACTAA
Source organism: Eurytides lysithous rurik (assembly GCA_018247575.1). Classification (NCBI taxonomy): domain Eukaryota; kingdom Metazoa; phylum Arthropoda; class Insecta; order Lepidoptera; family Papilionidae; genus Eurytides; species Eurytides lysithous. The sequence continues at coordinate 9,160 of DWHO01000332.1, read as the reverse complement.
CGATAGATATGATCTTAATAAAGTGGAAACCAAATTGTGATTATTTGTATCAATTTGTTGACTCCAATGGCTATTCAAAACTGGAAAATAGTATAGTTTATTGTAACCAGCATTTTCCTAATCATGTACTGAACGTTTTTGATAAACAAAATATTATAAGTGAAACATGTAACCCTTCTAATGTCTAGAATACAAAGAGTACTTTAAAAAAATGTCTTAAAGTAAAGAAAAAATGTTTAGTATATTGGCCTTAAAACTAAGAAAATCTTAAGAGTCCTTCCACAAAGACTTCATTAGGACTATTAATTACTTAATACTTTTAGGTCATAAAGCTTCTCTTATTTCTGGATGGTTTGATAGCAATCAAACTATTCGACTTTCTGTGATCAATCAGTAAATATTCTATAAGCATTCAGAATTAATACAATTCCTATTTATTTATAAAAAAAAATATCAGAACATATATTTGCATTTTATGAGCACTGGTCAAAACGGAATCATCTATACTATGTAATATTATGTATATTAAACACTACAAGAATTTAAAAATTGTCTCATATATGCTCTCTGTATAAGGCCACTTCAGCCTTCACAGATAGTGTTTTCTAATATGTAGTGGGATGATAGTAATAGGGCTTCCACCATTATAAAAGAGAGTTCTTTATTACAATTCCTCTATTTGAAATTACAATGTCTCTGGCATACTGAAAATTTCTGATGAAGAAACCAACAGTTCTACAGAATGAATTGTTTTGCTATTTAGAATGTTGTTTCTCTTTAAGAGAGTGATGTGGGATTAGCTTTGGTTTTGCCTTTAAAAACTACGCCATTGTACTTCCATGTCAGTGGCTTCCAACAATCAGGTGAATGACTTAATTTGTCTCCTACACCGTAGAAAATAAAAATAAACTTCCTGCTTTTTATGTTATTGAATATTCATTCTTATATAGTACATAAATTAACACTTAAAATTAATGTACGACATATAAATAATTTTAAAGTTTCACAGTAAAAGTTGTGTTGATCACAAATAATAAGCTTTTTAAATATTGAGTACAGATATCAGTAGAACTTATAAATCCACCAAGTGTATTAAGTATGAACTACTGAGTGTGGTAACTGTAGCAACAATGTGACCTGAATGGATATCTATATCTAGCATGTGGAAAAGAATGGATGGAAGAATCACAAACAAAACTTTCATCTTCCTGGAAATATTTATGACTGATTGCTTTCATATATAGACAAAAACACATAGTTAATATAGATTTATCACATAACAAATTTTGGTGTTTTTAATACCACATCAAGTAAAAAGCAAGGTTTATTTTACTATTAATATTTCAGGCAGTGCATATTTAGTCAATTACAGAAAAAAAAATTCTACCAATGTGCAAATTTTTTATGATGCAGAAATGTGCTTTGAAACAGTGTTATGAAGTATATGTTAAAAAAAATTCTGCCAAATAAAAGAATCAATTCATTTACATAAAGTATGAAACCCTCATTGTAGTTTAATTATATTTGATCAGATTTCACATAGATAATTAGTATTAAACCTGTGACTTAAAATTACAATAGGATATTGAACTCAATTTTTAAGTTGGCTTATAAATTTCAATTTCACACAGAATAGTATGAATTATTTTATACAAATAATGTGATGTGATGAGCAAAAATACTGTGCCTCATGATGAACCACACACATGCATAATAATACAGTGCAACAAAGTATTTTGAACTGCAGAAGTTCAAACCTGCTTGGTCATTTGGTACACTCGTCACTCAGATGTATGTGGTAATCCATTTATATGCCTAGTAATTACACTAGCGATAACTATTACTACTCCAGAAACATTACAAAACAGTATGACAAAAGTTTAAGACTGGTGGTTTTGCTGGATGTCAATTTCTTTACAACAAAAATAAGTGAAATTATATTTGTTGATATTACTATGAAACTTAATAATATAAACTGAATAGCCTTAGGAGGAAATCTCTGTTAGATTGTTTGCCAAAAAAAAGAATTCCAGCTTACTTTATGAAACTGTTACAAACTAAATTACTGGTAGTGGTGTTTAACATGGCAATGAAACAGTATGTCTCAAATTAGACATGATCACCAAATATTAATTTTTTTCATGTAATAAGGGAATAGTAAAATTTTCAACAAATCCATTTTAATGACTTTATTTTGATTAAATAAAAATGACTATGTCTTAAATAAAAGTATCTACATTTTAAATAAAATGCAATTAATGTTATAAATAATTGCAAGAAAAATTTTCACAGAATTAGTTTTCTTTTTTATTCAACATATTTTTTAATAAATCTTTTTTCATGTATAGTATCTCGATTTCCACTTCAAGTCTTTTTATCTCCAAATCATGCTTGTCCCGCTGTTGGATAATGCTTTCAGTAATTTTCTTCATTTCCAGCTTATGGAGATCATCGAGTAGTACCAATTTCTTATGTATCATGGCCACTTCCACGCACCTTTTATTACATCTTCTATTTATATTGTGTTTTGAATGACCAGCTAAAATATTTACAAAAACATTGTTTAAATAGTATTTATAATATCGGTATTAAAAATCAATGTTTAACGAGATACTAAGAGGACATTTACGTCTCATTAAAGAGGACATCGCTAATTTTTTGCTTTTCTTTTGAAATTAATATACAGATGCTCAGCTTTTATATTTATTGCGTATCAATCTTTGGAAACGGGAAAGCTAATACCAATGTATAGCAAAGATTTATTTTGTTAATGACGCACAAGACGCCTTAACGAAGAGAACCCGAACTAAGAATGCCTCACAGGAGATATTGATTTACTGTTCTGACTAGGGATGAACGATATGAATAAATACAAGTACTTACTCGATACCTTTCTTTCAATACCAAATATTTTTGGTATCGATACTTTACAACCGATACCAAATAGGTATCACTTGAAAATACCCGAATCGCCGTCAGTATCACCCATTTTATTTTATTATGTCTACAAAAAAGGCTTTAATAACCAATTATATATCGACGCTGGAAAACAAAAACGTAGTAACCAGCAAAACCAAAATTTTTCACCAGATATACACCAGACGACTTGGTTTAATTTACTTATTTCAACAAGATAATTAATAGAATTGTGTCGTTTACTACGTTTTTGTTTTCCAGCGTCGATATATTAATACAACTTTTTGAATGCTTCTTTCATAAGCCATTAAATCGAGAAATTTTGAACGCATCCTAGTTTTGCCCATTTGATATAAAGAAAATGTTTGTATATAAAGAAAAAAAATCTGAGCAGTCGTCGTTTATTTTTTAATTCACTGATCGTTTCGTATTTAATCTTAACATCTGACTATCGTCGTATTGATATTATTGATTTGTTTTTTGTTCGGTGATTGTACGAGTGCAAAAAGGGATAAAAGTCAAGTGTGGTATATTTTGATGAGTGCGATATTTTACAAAAATCGAAGAGAAAAATGCAAGCTGTAAAAATGCTTTAAAAACGTGCGGTTTTGCAGCAATACTTCTCTTTTGCATAAACATTTTAAAAGCCATACTGATTGTATTTCATCTGATAATAAAAATATCTGAATTAAATCAAATAAAAAAAAATATTCAAATAGGCCACTTTTGAGTCGTCATTTTTACATTTTGTTCGTGAGAAAGCTACTACCGGCTCAGAATGCAGTTCTGTTGAGAAGAGACAGCGAGAAACTCAATAGTTGCTCTTTTAAAATACCGTTACAGTATACACACAATGTAGTAGCTATCCCATATATGAGTTAATCAATTAACTTCCACGCATTTTGATCTACCAGAAATTCCTGAACAGTTAAGTGAAGCTTTAAGGTAGTGGTGTATCTAAGATCTACCCATAAGACAGAACACTATGAAAATAACTAAAATAAATAAGTCTAGCTGTATCTACATCCATCAATTGTCTTAATTTTCTTACTGCAAAGTCGGCTGCGCTGAGTTTACCTGCGAGTGTTGAGAGATGGGGTTTCCAGTGTAGTTTTTTATCTAAAGTTATGATCCACAAAAACAGTTGAATCAGTAAATTCCAGTGCTTCGTTGTAAAGAAGCAAGCTGACTCTTAACATTAGGTAGAGTAAATTAAACACATTTATTTTAAACCAGATAAGTATGCATTACAGAGCACTGTTTACTTTGTCATAATTAGTACGATTACGCACAACTCTGAATATAAGAAGGTATTATCAGCAAAGAGTATAATGTCACACAATTTCTTTACATAAAAAGGCAAATCATTTATATATAGTAAGAATAAACAAAGGCCCCAGAATAGATCCTTGTGGAACTTCCATCTGTAAAGAAGATCCAGATGATTTTGCATTATTTATATCAACCTCTTTGGACACTAAGTAAGTATCGATACTTTTCAGTCAGTATCGATATTTTACAATCGATACCGTATCGAGTAAAAGTAACGATACTTTGGCGATATCGTTCATCCCTTGTTCTGACAGTCGAAAACAGGGATGTGACGGCCACTCAAAAAACCTTTTTTCTCGAAAACCGATAAATTTTAGAGATGCATATTCATCTATGAAATTTGTCGATTATTCTATATTGTCGGTCAACGGTCAATCTTGGTATTTTCGCATAGGGGGGGTTGAATAGTGTTGGAACATAGTACATGAAACTAAAAACTAGTATATATACCAAAAAATTGGTACATCTGACATCTCTGGTCTAAAAGAATTACTTTTCCGCAGTGTTGCTATAATAAAACCTGACTTTTTAATGATTTATTTTGTTATTTGATTAGAATACTTAATCATTTTAATCAATGACTTTACAAACAATTAATCACGTAATTTTTAAAATTATTATAATAGTCCGGCAGCTTTTACAGCTTTGCTGAGCAGAGAGCAGCTAACTTAGCATAGCAGATAACTCAGGAGAAACAACGTAGCTGGTGCACGACGACGGTTCATCAACATAGCTGAAATTCTATGCAGAAGGATCAAATTTTGGCCAGAATCGCATTCGATGGGGAATCTAATCAGAAGAGGGTTTTGGCCGTTAAATTGAATTTAATTGCGAGATAATGTGCTCGCGTACTTGCATTCATAATTTAAGGTTTCTATATTGATATTAGAGCCGATGCTCGTTATCAAAAGCAGCACGATATATATGATTCAATAGCGGCCACGCATATGCCGATATTGTGCATGGGTTGCGAATTGGAGACTTCTCGTCGCCGGCGGACGAGCTTTAACGGATGTGTTTCGTTTAATGAGTGTTATGTGACACGATATCGTTGTGCCAATGGCACCCTTTTCTGCCAATAAGCGAATACGGCGTTTTTTACCAGGCTGATCATTTCCGTTTACGTACCCTTGAAAGGGCGCGCAAATGTATTCATCGGGATCTCTTAATACACGATGTAGATTCTAAAAGTTCCTACTAGTGAATGGTTTTTATTTTTTTTTAATCATCTTCGCGACATTTTTTTTTAAATGTTTAGACATTGTTGGAACTTTTAGGTTTCACGAATAGAGGTTTTTATTTCGTACCACTTGAAATGGTTTCATATGAGTTTTAGAAACATATGCGAAACATGCGTAAGTTTGATGCAATTTACATTTCTGTGACATTTTGCTTAAGACATGGTCAAAACAAACTTCGCCTTGGTAACTACAATTTTTGAAGGTTTTTTTTTGTGAAAGGAGTTTATGTAAAATGACATCTAGATATTTAACCGTGCATTCCCATAGGACGACGAAATAATTTTACGGCGCGAAGTTTAACCCTTTTTGTAATTTTTGAAAATATCACTGAACAGGATCGTCTTGTATTTTTCTTTCCTGCAATCATGCTTGTATAAAGCAGTGTTTAGATTAGGCTGGTATATAGAGCCAACGTGTCACGTGAAAAGAAAAATGTTTATAAGCATTTTATAACTTGATAATGCATTAGAAAGAGGTGACACACTAAAGACGACTTATCATTTATATCCAAATGCTAAAATCAATTTAAAGACAGAAACCTCCTCCAATTGGGATCCCTATCGATTCTGATTAAAGCCGAGGTTCGATCCTACTTTCGAGCGGCTCTTAGATCGCATCATACAAACTCATTGAAAATTCGTGTCCTACTCAACTCTATACTGGACAAATACATTTTTTTTCTTTTTCCAAAAGCACATATTCTTATAAAGAACTATAAAAATACTTTTAGGCTACTTGGTTGAATCATGGTCTTAATTATAAACTGTTCTTTTCTAACTTTCTGAATGTTTTAGTAGTTTTATAATCATTAAACCACATAAATGGTGTTAAAAAAACATTATCATAGTATTTTTTAAAAATAATTTAAAAAATTGTATATGTTTTATATCCTTATTGATGTGATGAAAAGTACAAAAAGCGGCGTCCTCACTTTTGCTTCTATGAGGAAATAATAGATGGCGCCAGTCGGCTAATTTTTCCTTTCGGCAGAAGTGTTACTGTTAATTGTCTTAAGGTTCATTTTTAAGACAATAAAGAGTCAGATATTTTCTCTTTTTCTTTATTACATTGTAATAATATAATCGTTGGTTTCAAATTAAGTGACTTACAACAAAAGTGTTAAATCGTGCTTAGTGTTTATTTTTTTGTCTCAAACGAAATTCTAAAACGGTAAAAATTTTTGGACGCGTTTCAAAATTCCATGCGGAACAAGTCTAAATTTATTATTACGATGTTTGTTTGTACACAAGATTACAGAGTTTCTTGGATTTCTTAGATTCTTAGATTTCGTATGAAAATACACAACGGCGTTACGCTTTGGACATATATTTCATCATGGAGATGTCATGAGAAAATATAAATGCACTACAAAAGTACAGTATTCATCACTTCATAATAATAATGCGTAGTAGCACACAACTACGAAAACGTAGAAAAAAATGGCCTATGAGGCCATGTAACTATTTGCGTTTTATTTCTTTGGCACTGCCATATTTCGCTATTTATATTCGGTATTTACTGAAGATCTTGGCTTCGATGCAAAAGTGCCAAAATAAAAAAGAAAAATGAAAGTTGTTCTTTTTTTATAACAGTATCTAATGTAAGGAGAAAATGCGCTATAATGAACATATGAAATGTATATGTAATATCACTTATTGTGCTATAATATAATAAAATAACTATATTTTAAACTGGCAATTCATAGTTACACGGAGTTCGTAACCTTGTTTTACGGGAAATCGTAGCCAACAAGGACGTTCTTTTTAATATCCATTTTCATGTATAATCAAATGGCGTTTAGCATGTTGCTGTCTTTTAATTTATATATTAGCTATAACGCCTTTCGCCCTTTTCATTTACTGTTTGGGAGACATATGTCTCGACACTTTTTTAATGTTTTTATATAATGCCAACATAGATCACATAAAATATCGCGCGTTAGGCTCCGTAGGGACCCACCAACAATAGATCTGTTAGTTATAAAGGTCCCGGCATCCGTGTTGGCTGAGCGTCACCGCTACTGTTTTGGCGTGAGAGTACGGAAAGGAATAATTGTATCGCACGGCAAGGCGACCCCAACTAGGAGTTTATAGTGACTGCTTCCTCATGTCAGCTACTAATGTGTGGTGTTGTTATACGTCCAAGGCTAATACAATCAGTGCCTGTATAGCACGAATGCCTATACTCAATTTATATCAAGACGGGTATGGCGTAATAATATAGGATGTTTGCTCGCTCGCGGTTCTAAGAAGCGAGAATTGAAATGTTACGTTCAATAGTTTACGTTTACAATTATTTGGTGACGTAAATGTAAACAATAGGCGATGTTATTTACCTGAAGTAAGCTTCTCCCAAATAAGCTAATATTGAGGCTTGGTTGCTGATATTATTTCCAACATATATCTAAAACGCTTGTCATAATATTTTATTTGTATTAGTTCATAACAAGGTTTGAAAATTTATTATTATTTTTTAAAGTTTTATATAGTAACCGTAATCTATAAAATAGCTCAAAGTTAAGTACCGGATTCAGTTCCCATAATCGTGGAAATGAAGGGGACTGACATTCTAAATTAAAAGTTGACAAATAAGGTGTAAGAAGTTTCATTGTAAAAAGGGTTGCTTTAGTGACTTGCTCATTTTTATGTAATGAAAGTCATTAGGTTTTTCATGTAATGAGAGATATCCATCAATTAGTTCACGTTTATAATTTTATCGGCATAAAAGTTAGTATATGTTCAATAATATTATTATACATATCTTTCTTTCTTCCATAATACGTTTATTAATTTGAGGTAACAGTATAAAACTGAGATGAGTATGATACAAGTTATGAAAAAAAACATATTTACAAAATAGTATATTTTTCGTAGTTTCAAAGAAAAATAAAGTAACTCCCAAATATTGCGGAGTCACGTTATACAGTCGTCACTCGCCGAATATAAATATATTTGGCGAGTGAAAGTCATTGTAAAGGGTGTGTGGGAATGGCGGGAGAAGTTAGGTGATGTAATAGTCTGGATGCCACCCCGCACCGGCGCCGATCTTGGCAACCGAAAGAGGGTCGCCGCCACGTAAACACCGTAGACAAGGTCTTCGGCGAACGATCCGTCAAAGGACGTTAAAGGTCATCCATCAAACCACATATTCAAATAATTGCAAAATTGAAGCGCTACAAGGGTTGAAAAAATAAATACATATGTGGCATGAACATTTGTGTACACGGGCAAGGAATGATTATAACGAATTTCTAACTTATTATCTAGCAGAATTCAGTCTACATAGTGAAGTAGTCTTGTCTACCGTTGCCAGTTGTCTACGGTAGAGCCGTAGTGTACAAACATCACTGTGTTATCGTGTAAAGAACAATCTTTTCAAAGTTATTACTGTAGTACCATAGTAGTGTTAGTACCATATTATGCCGAAGCTAAGTTGTGTTGTTAACTGTTGTAAAACGTCTGGTGGTACTATTTTGTTACGGAAGTTGGTGTCGATTTCCAGTAGACGCTCGACTAGTACTAATACCCTTATTAATTATAAATAAAGACTTCTGAGTTCGTTGAAGTTAGGGATATTTGTCTTTCTACCTCGTGGGACAACTAGGACTAGACTGGAGATTTTACGTTGTAATAAATATACGAATGGCCACAGTGAGTAACGTTCAGTTTGAG
>DWHO01000331.1:0-21583 GCA_018247575.1 Eurytides lysithous rurik | reverse complement strand
ACTCTTGTTCCCGCTCCTCCTCCTCCCTTACCCCTTCGATCATCCTCCTTCCCTCTCTTAAATTTACCCCCTTAAAGGTTGGCAACGCATTTGCAAGTAATGTTGCAAATGTCCATGGGCGGCCGTAATAGCTTATCATCAGGTGAACCGCTTGCTCGTTTGTCAGCCTACAAAACCAAAACCTAAAAAAAAAAAAGAATAAATAATGACGTGAATCTGTATTAAATTGTTTTAATATGTTTAGCGCTTAATACTTTTAGCCAAGGCTGTATATGTCTGACCCGAAAATTAATTATTCATTCATTATGCGCTGCGATACAATCAATCAATAAAAACAATTAGTGCGCTGCACTGTACGTGAATTATCTGAGATTGAGTTCGTGTTATTAGTTCTGAAAAAATCTGAAAAACATTGCATATTATTGAAAGAAATCCAATAGTCACAGGAAAAACGACGTACAAAATTTTAAAGTAAACTTTTTAATCGTATGATGGCGAAATATTAAAACGAACCATCGTTCAACTGGTGAATTGTTTTGATATGTCATCTCTTTCGTGCGCAAAACTTAGCCTTTATGTAAATACCAATATGGACTACGCCGTAGCAACAGCTACAGTGTACGCCGATTCGTTTCGTGAAAATAGGCGGCGACCATTCGCCATTACAAATCAATGTTACACGAAATAAATCTTTTTCATGACTATAATGCGACCGAAATTAAACTTTGTTGGCGTAACGTTAAGGGCACGATTTGAATACGGCGAATACGTTCCCGGGGCGAGCGTTGCATCGGTGCAGCGTGCAGGAGTGAGGAGGCTTGCGCGATGACGGACTTCGCCGCCCTTATAAAGCATCCCTCCGCGTCGCGACGGCAGTTGTCGGCGGGAAAGGCGAGCGAGCGGGCGGGTTTCACAATGGCCGCCCACCCGCCGCTCGGGAACATTTCCAACTTGGGCACCGAGGCGAGCGCGCCGCCGTCGGCCAGCACGGCCGCCCCCACGGAGTTGACGCTGTTCGACTCGTTCGCGTTGACTCTGGCGAGCGTTCTCAACTTATATTACACGCCGCTCCTGGTGGCGCTCGGCTCCATCGGCAACCTGCTTTCCGTGTTCGTCTTCTACCGGAGCAAGCTTCGCCTCCAATCGACCAGCCAGTACCTCTCGGCGCTCGCGCTCTCCGATACGGTTTTCCTGCTGCAACTCCTGCCGCCATGGCTCAACGCGGTCCACATCACGGGCCTCTTCCACCGGGAGGGCTTTTGCCAGATATTCGTTTACATCTCGTACGTGACGTGCTCGTTCAGCGCCTGGCTCGTGGTCGCGTTCACAATAGAGCGCTTCGTCGCCGTCCTGTACCCGCTGCGCCGTAACGCCGTTTGCACACTCCGACGCGCCCGATACGTGATCGCCGGCATTGCCCTCGGTTCTCTGCTCCTCAACGTACCCGTGCTCCGATTCGCGATTCCGACCACTAATGACTGCAACATCGACTATGAATATCTTGTGCATGCCGCACGCTTCAACCTGGTTGACACTGCGGTATCGTTCACAGTCCCTCTTGCAGTCATTATCGTTCTGAATACGTGGATCATGATCGGCGTGTGCCGCTTGGAGCGCGCGCGGCAACAGCTCATCAAAGCCGAACAACGGCTCGAGGTGCTGGGGAACCGCGCGCGTCCCGTCCGCCAGCTCGGCTGCCCGCGCTCCCAACAGCGCGTCACGAGGATGCTGCTCATCGTCTCCTCGGTGTTCGTTTGCTTCAACCTTCCCGCCTACACGATGCGGATCGTCGCTTACGCCTGCGACATGGTGAGTATCCTTCCAGGAGGAGACGGCGGGCGCATTTATTTCGTTTTATTTTCTTACAGCGTTTGCTCGCGCCAAATGAAGCGATTCTTATGCCTTGCCGCCTCAACCGCATTGCTGGCGAGCCGAAGCAGTGATATGTGATAAATTTTTAATACGAAGCGGGGCACATCGAAGGTTTTATGCAAAAACGAATTTCCTTTGGCGTAAAATGTATTAGCACATACATTTTAATTAACATATAGAATTTAATTAGTGTCCCAATTTCAAACTTAAAGACGCGCTGTGCAAAAACAAAATTTTTCCAAAAAAATAACTTTAATAATAAACTTTTTTTTTAATTTTCATTTTATAAGAATTGTAAAATTTACTAAAAACCAATAAATTAATAAAAAAAATAAACACTGTCCCGACTACTACTTGGTAGGAGGGAGGGAGGGTTGGTAGGTGAAGGAATTGTGCGAAAAAGCAATTTACGAAAAAGTATCTAATCTAATTATCTATCATTTAATTTTTATTATGAATAAAAAAATACTCATTGAATAAAAACTTTTCATTAAATAAAAACGTTAATTTGAATATAACTAAATATAAAAATAAATTACATTATTCCGTAACAAAAACCGTTCCGAAAACAGTTTTATTACATGTTTATTTGGAAATCCCCTCGTTATATGAGGGAAAACACGTGTTATACGAGAGACATGAAATCACGTAATATAAAAACGAGTTATATGAGATAATTAAGGGGTGTTACTGTATTTTGAGACATTTACCTCGTTATTAATAACTTAATATCTCATCACTATTGTGTTTAATTTTTTTGTACTCACATTTTACGTATGCTGCACAAAAGTTTATTATTATTTTATAGTCTTTGTAATATAACCTAAAAACATATTTCATTACACAGAATAATTGTTAAAAGGAAACGATAAGTAGTAATAAAAGGAAAACATATATCAGCTAACGTAATAAAATCGGCGGAGAAAAAAGATAGTAGTCAAAAAAGAGAATACAAGTACAGTGATATATGTACACTTTTATATATTTATAATTACCATAATATATCGCACTTACTTACATTTATATAATAAGGCGTGAAAGCGTTATTCCCTCATAAGTTATTGGGGCACACTATAGTTATAATATGTAAAGATAAGAGACAGTTTAAAAAATGAAAACATTCAAACCGCACAATGTCGAAAGCTTAAGAACGCCAAATGCTTTAAGCCTTGCGAGAGGGCAATAGGGTAACATTGACCGTTCGGAGCGGAGGTGAAAAGGTGTGAAAGCGCGCTGAAAATAAAAACGAAATGCGCCGAGCGTTCAACAAGTAGACTGTTGAACGCTGTTGGCTTTATCGTGTTCGAGGCTGTGCGAGGCGAGGCACCTGTTGCCGCGCGCTCAACGCTCCGTCGGCCTGGAGCGGCCACCTTCGCACAGCGAGCCGAAGTGCCCACGACATGTGCACGTGTGCATGATGTGACGCACAAACACCCAAACTCTATTTCAGAAGGCCTGAAGCGACGACGGCATTCGACATGCCCGTGCTGGCGTTTTATTAAAACCGTTTCGGTGCGAAAGTACATGAACAAAGCCCGAAAGCTCTTTCCGCGAATAAAAAGGAAAAAACGCCGATTGTACCCTTATTAATTCATTAACGGTCGGGGAACAAATACTGTCGTTAATCTAACTGAACTTTTGCGCTATCGCTATAGCTACAAGCAATTTCACCATTGATGCCATCCACAGTTTATTTTGTTTAGTTTACGTCATGATTTTATTCTGCTGTTAACATTTATGTATTAAGAGGAGAGTTACGACGAAAAATTATTCATAGCTTTATAAAGAAGGACACAACAAACATTATTCAATATGATGGTATATTGTCAATAAATATGCCGCAATATTGAGTTTAAAACGACGGCGAAACGACGCATGGCGATGTAAAATTGCAAATATATTTTCAATATAAAATTGCGAACCATCACTTTTTGTATAAAATGCGAAGATCGTTTAATATTGCGTCGCTTTGAAGATAAATAAGTACGTCGTAATAGGCACGATACTGAGAAACATTTTAAAGAGTAACGACATAACAAATAACATGTATGAGTAGTTATGTAATATAAAACATGAACATTTCTTAGAGCGAAAACTATTATTTTTTCATTCGAATATGAATTTATCATAAAAATATATTTAAAATTTGTACTAACTACCAATAAACTATAGATCGATTATTGGTCGTCGATGGATACGGTTAGTAACAGAGGATAAGCGATTTCTCGATTTCATAATATAATATATTATTATCGTAATTTGTATATACAACTTGAAGGAAAGTCGAAGACAAAGAAACCGATAAAAAGTAAGAGTGATGACATATCAAAATTTTCGATTCGTGCGAAGGTTCGATTCTTTCGCGGCACTCGTTTCACATTTACAGCCGGCACTGCATTCATGATGCCGAGGGTGGGGTTCCTTTTCGGCGGAGTTCGTTCGCTCGTTAACTGGTTCCGTTTGTCACCAGGGCGAGGGTGACAGCGGAGGGCGCTGGGCGGCGCTCCAGCAGGTGGCGCTCGTGTTCTTCAATACCAACTTCGGGATCAACTTCATCCTGTACTGCTTGAGCGGTCAGAACTTCCGGCGCGCCCTCAAACACACCATACCGAAGATCCCCAGGAAGGCACGCAGAGCGATAGCGGTGCGACGTGCCACCTCCAACCAAGGCCGTCGGGCGAGCACCGCCTCAAGTAAGTAAAATTTGTCCTCTAACTTTTCAGATTTCACGCCATTACATCTTCTTCTTATGTTAACTTAACTGACGTTGACGAATTTACCCCATGCGGCTCTGTAAATCTTCGTCGGATCGCACTTATTACATCTTCAGTGGCTCGACAAAGCAAAAGACGACTTGTTGTCAGCTTTTATAACGTGACGGTTTTCTTTATCAAAATTTTTTTTTTTTGTAAAAATAATTCTCATTTGCCCTTTCTACTGGAGTTACACACCGGTTATACTAATACAAGTTTTGAATAAATAATTGCGCAGCAGCTTCGGACGATTTATAATATGAAACTATTCAGGCTAGCATTCTAAATTCTGCGTTGCTTATTTTTATACATCTCCTACTGAATATTCCGGTAATTTACATATTGAAAATATCACCGAATCTACATCATTCTGACTGCTATTAAGAAGCCACACTGCGGCCTGTTGTATTAAACTCGATATATGCTCTGGTCTAGCCTGGGATCGAAAAAACTATTTAAAACGCAACTTGAGGCATTATACCAGCCGTTGTTCCATGTATTGTCTACGTTCCAAGTTCTACGTTACTCGGAATAATTATAAATATAGATCGACTTCAAATGGCAGTTTTTTAAGAATAACCTTACCTATAAAACTTACAGGTCTTTCATTCTCAAATAAACTTAATATTTACGTAAGGCATATTGTTTCCCTTTCTTATTATAACACAGAATTTAAAAAAATCACGACGTTTCAAATAATCACGATAACTGATAGACCAAATTCAGGTTGTCACTGTTGTTTATTACTTACAGTTTTTTTTATTACTTTTTATTTAATTACTTTCATAATTTTTTATTGAAAGTTGTTTTTACGTTAATAAATTTTATTTTATTGATTTGATTTATAATTTATTTTACTTTCATTTTATTTTATTTTTAGAATGCAACTAGGTTAACCGCAACAATAGTGGAAGAGTAGACAAAAGGACAACATTACTGACTAACTGAGCAACGACTTAGTTAACTTACGCGGCATTGCCATCCATGCTTCGTGGATTGCGGTAAGTTAGTTGACAGTTAGAGAGAACTAATACTAACGGAGTTCGGCTCAGGAGAACAGTTCCAGTAAATACTGTTAACTCCCTCGATCTATTGATAACCGACAAGCAAATAAAAATGCTGTGGTACAACAAACTTGAAGAGGCTGTATAGTGAACAAACCTAGCGGTTAAAAACCAGCGCCGTGCTCAATTGATAAGAACTTGTTAAGAAAAAAAAATATTCAAACATTTTAATTAATAATTACATGATAATATCCTTTCTATAATTAAATGATTATAGTAAGAATATTATCATGTATCAAGAAAGAGCAGTTCTTTTTTTTATGAAGTAGACGGACAAAACCGAGCTCATCTGATGGAAAGCAAGAACTGCTGCCTATTGACATTTCCAAAGTTGAACGTCATATGGCCCGCTTTTAAGGTAGTAATTTTTGAAAGAGGTTGTAGAGGAAAGGGGATGGGAATACCACAAAAGGGGCAAAATCCCTATACCTGAAATGAAAGGAGGAGGCAGGCGGATGAGCCACCGGCATCACACACACCGGAAAAAATGCGGAGGCACAAACACCTGCACTTTTTGGGTGAAAAGATGAGTGTTAATCAAACACGAAGCATTAATGATCGACGATCTTAAGATCATTTTAATACGCGCTGAAAGCCAAAAAGAATAAGGAAAACGAGTGTATCACAACAAATAAATAAAGATATCTAAAAGAAAGACAGAACGATTTGTTTACTATACTAATATTACGCAATTAAAGCGCACAGAGACGTGTCCGGGCTCCCTGTGAGTTGTACAGTTGCCTTCCGAAGCGATGTAAATATTTTATGGCGTCAGGATTTGCATCCCGTCGCGTTAACGATTCCACCGGGAGCGTAAGGTCAGGGTAACACACCAGGGCCAAGGTCGTACCACAACCGTTCGTGTCGACTTCTCCCCAACACAATGTAACACGCCAACGCTTCCGGCTCAAATGTCAATGTGTAAATGAAACATAGATTTTTCACAAATGTTTACTACCGCAGTTTACTGTCAAACGATGAGGGGGTTAAGCGACTGCAGGTATAAGTGACATTTACTCTTTTAATCATTATAAGTATGCAACTATTCTTGGAATAAACAATAGGATAAAAAAGATATGTTGGAATAATTTATACGAATCGAACACCTGATCAATGCTCAATAGTTTCAATAGTTTTAAACTCGTTTCTTTAATTAACTAAACCATAGCGCTCTCTATTAAAACCTATTATTACATATCTCTATTAATGGCTAATTACTAATAAATGTACGTATATATACATGAAAATGTTAAGATCATAAGATTAAGAAGGAGAATAAAGCCACATGATGTGTTCACTTACATATCAAAATATATACATTTTTTTTAAACTTAGCGATAAAAAAATTACTCTAAGTCTTCCTTCAATGTACAAGCCTTCTCTTTCCTATTTGTTTAATTACATTTGTACTTTTTTTAACTGTACGTTCATAAGTTTAGGTGAACTGTAGAACAAAAATTCAACATTTCTAATAAAATAACCACGACCGCTAAACGAAAATGTTAAAGTGAATTTATTGTTGTAATTAAAATACACTTTCATTTCTTTTTTTTTTTTGATGTTACAAATGAAAGTCGCAGACTTTGCTAACCGCAATAACATGTATTCCAGCAACAGGTCTGAATAACTCTAGGGCCCCAGTAATTAGACCAGAATAAAGAAACTTTCTTAAAACGTGCTCTATTTTTCTACTGACAGTCGTGTTTTTTAAAGAAGGGATTGATTTATTTAGTTTAACGGGATTATCCCTTGTGGAGTCTCTAATAGTTTTTGTGACGTTTCTGTTTTATTGAAAATTAAACCCTACTAGCTTCCCTCGCTAGGAAGATAGAAGCGAGGCGCATTTTTGAAATTGTTTTATTTATTAAATGTTGTCTCTATTAAGTAAAGTGTTATTAGATCACTTTGTTGCTTGTTATTATGAAACGATTGTTGATTTTTAAACATTTTGTTATTAAACTATGTTTATGTGAGATTTTTTTAATTAGTCTTTTATTTTTACTAACATGTCTTTGTGTGCCATTTACTAACAAACTCCTTTTTTTTAAATACAAATTGATTTGTAAAAATGTAACATGAGCAATTTCGAAATCATTTTATTACAGTATCATTTAAAACAGTCTTAAAAAAAGTTGAACAGAAACAAAAACTAATTTAAAATAATATAGTATAATTTCTATACTTTACGTTTCTACACTTTTTATTTTTATGAATGTTATAACAGCACGATGAAACCAACGAACCAAAGAAATATTAACTTGTTTATTCAATACTTCAGATGGCACGATATCATAAACATATAAACGGCTTCCTCGCTTAACTTAGCCACGGAGTAAAGAGAAAAACTTTCATCTACTGTTTACTTTGATATAAAATATAGTTGCATGAATAAACATATTAGGGTCCTCAAAAATGTATGTCTTGAAATAAGCCTCTATTGCATTAAAACAGAAAGTGATATTGTTTAACAAATGATAGGTTTCACCGGTGCTATAACTTTTCTAAAGTAATACATTTTCAAGAAACAACGCGAAAGCATCATATAATTTAATATAAGGTGTTCAAAGAATTTGAATGTAGAATATATGATACGAAATAGAGAAATGTAAGAAACGTTTAATATACAGTAATGCCCCGCTTTACGCGAGGGATACGTTCCGAAAAAAATCGCGTTAAAAGAAATTCGCGTATATCGAGGTTAAAGATTAAACATAGTCAAAATTTAATATGTACAAAAAGATACGAATCATTTTAATCAATCGCTTTAATTCTAGGAACACTTAATGCAATACATAATATTAATTATTTTTTACGGAAAAATAGATCTATTGTCTTTTGGGTAGCGTTTTTTTACGTTCTTGTAAAATACGTTCATAATACCCAACACTGTTTTTAATTGTTTGACACACGGTCAAGACACGATCAAAATTATTGTCTATACTCTGCAATATGTCCAAACTTGACTAATTTTTTTAAACAGCATTTTGTATTCCCCTATAAAAACAGATAAAACTTTCCCTTCTACTTGAATTTGAATTTCGCGTTAAAGTTAAACCGCGCATAACGAGGTCCCGTAAAGCGGGGTATTACTGTAGATAGGCGACACGCCTGTGCATAGCAATGCATTGTCACATGGACTCGCTTGGCACTCCGCTGCGCTAGTCACTAACAGACTTAAACCCTCGAGCGGCGCCGATTGGGCATCCGGTCAATTTCGAGCGTGAACTCGACCAGCGTTCGCTTTGGTCGAACTTACGTTGATTTCCGGCGGATTGTGCCGCGAAACGAACGACATATAAATGAATAAACTGGGCAGATCTTATTATTTGTATACGCTTGTTCGTTTATAAATGATTTTAAAGTATCTGTAAACAGTGGCGGCACTACCATACAAGCCCAAAAGTCCGGCTCGCCCTACAAAGTATATAAATTTATAAATCTTAATTAGCACATAATTCTCGAATAATTTATTTTTAAATTTGAGCGTTGCGGGAGTTACGTGCTAATTAAGATTTATAAATTTTACTCCTTAGTAGGGTGAGCCGGGCTTTTGGGCTTGTATGATAGCATCGACACTGTCTGTAAAACGTTCACCTAATTTGGCAGAAATCGCCTCGAGTGAAAAGGGTTAAAACGTTACATCTCGATGTTAAACAACGCTGCCGATATTACCTAACTAACAGGAACACAGTGGTGTTGACACATTACGGCTTGGTGGTATAGATTAGCGATGCACCAATCCCAGCCCTGGCGCAGTCTGCAACAGAGCCTCAACACGTAATAAATCCTCACGGCAAGGTGCACATGGCGACAGTATAACAGCTATTTCAGCAAAACCGACGTGCGATTCACACGTTTTAACGACCACCTTCAGCGCAGTTTTGAAATGCTTTCAGCCGTATAGACACTGTTAGTATTATAGGTCAACACTGAACAGCGTGCGTTGGGACTTTGCTTGTTACACGTCGCTCCTTATTGGCGAAGGCAAAGCAATAAACATAATGTGTATACATAGAATTTAAATCACCGCAGAATCAATTTAAAATAGTTTCAATACGCGCAAAACGTTTAAATGCTAAGATATAAACTTTGTTAAACTTAACAAACCAATCTCATCTCTTAAAACCGTTTTCAAACATTATTATGTGTAATACTTAAAACTTTACCCGCTGCGACCCCGCCTTCTGCTTGTTCGATCAAGTATAAATTGGTTTAACCCTTTAGGTACCTACAACGCTATTCCGATTGAATTATAGTGCCCATTAAGAGTTTAGTTGTGTACCTTTTATTCCTGCGTTGAAAAATCCGTAAGACCTTTCGTTGCCGACATTACGTCTAGTCTATTATATGCGGATTTTCTACATGATACATGGACGACGTATCCGTACTTGACACTTCCGTAACACTGACAGTATAGGTTTTTTGAAAATTCATATGTTTGTCATTGAAACTATAATTTTTAAAGTGTTTATATATATAGTGTTGTGTCAAAAGCACACTTTGACCATAAAGAATGAAAATGTGGTACAGCACTCATTATATTGGACTATCTACATACCGCCTACTTATATATAGATATCGTTCTAAACACCTTAGACGCCCTACTTAGATATAAATGTACTAAGTTAATTAAAATAATTTGCAAAGTAAGACTAGAGGAGACTCTTTCACAGTGTCTGTCTACGGTACCACGGCTTTACTACTAATTTTACTAAGACAATGTTAGCAGCGTAATCACTATAACTACTATTAATACAGATATAATACCTTAAAGATTTGCATGACAAGCGCGAGAAAAATAAAATAATATTCAGTTGGTTGCAATCTCTATGAGTATGAATATATTCCGATTAATAAAAATACATTTATTTTCTTTGACCAGACTTAAATAAAGACTTGAACTAAGCTTATATGTATGTGCTTTCACAAATCAACATGTAACTAAAGTTTAAACAATACGTAATCTCACAATCCCAAATTGTAAAATAATTAGACATTGATTTGTTTGATACGAAAATCTTCTATCTACTTCGACATAAAAAAATTAACTAACTTAACTATTGATTAGTTTTTGAATCTAAACTTGGCGAATCTAAGTAATATTAGATACCAATTGAGAAAATAAAGTAATATAGTACTGACACTTCGATGTTTATTGTTGAACAGATTTACCCGACATATTTTTGCACCGTATGGATAAATTAAATAATTTCATATGAATTTTAATTACGGAAGGAAGGCATGGCCTACCGGCTACCTCGCACAACAGACGAAACGCGGAAATGCAAACACTTCTACTATACGTCGATTTTCTGTGAGGTCGTGGTACTTATCGCCGGCTCATACACCACCAGCGGGACCAACTACCACCGTAAAAATTAAACTATCATTGATCATTTTGACAAGCGTGCCTCAAAATATCTTTAAATATTTATAAGAAATAGTGATTACATTATTTGTATTCGGAAGCATTAACGTTTTTATCAAATCTTTATACTGGACAGTGTGATGATATTTGCGTAAATAATATGTACATGATTTATTCTCGAAAAAAAATTATTGTCAAATATAACGTCTTACATCATGGCTGCCAATTTTTGTTTAAGTTGATTGAACGGTGTTATAGCTACGCAGTTGTTCCCGCTGCTGAATGGGCCGGCTCGAACCGGATAAGTAAACGACCACCACAGAAAATCGGTTTTAAAAGAAAGTTTTAGCTTCCGCGTTTCGTCCGGCGAGTGAGGTGGCCTGTGACCCATCCCCCTCCACCCCATCTCTATCCTTCTCCCTACCCCCTCTCTAAAATAATCCCTCCTCCGTCCCTTTTTCAAAAACTCCCTCCTTTAAGGAGGACTGGCAACGTATTTACAAGTCCTGTTGCAAATGTCCATGGACGGCGGTAGTCGTTTAGTATCAGGTGTCGCTTGCTCGTTTGGTAGCCTACTTCATAAAAAAAAACAAAAATAAATATATTTCGTTTACCTTATTATAGCCAATAATATAACGGTAAATTATTCGTTGTCACTCCAGTTTCACGTGCTTTAATCAATTTCACGTATTTGCCGTAAATTTTCCAATTTCTTTCTAATGTTTCATCATTTTTTTTTTATATTCCAAATAAATACATATTCTCGAAATCGATCATTGGAATATAAGACATTAAGCGAATGCTTTCGAATATATTGACTCATATCCAAACCACATATGTTGATGATTGATCAAATTGATTTCATGAAACATTATTTATAAGAGAAGAAATAAGATTCTGAGATTCTTGTGCGCTTATTTGCATTCCGAGACGCTCATTGAAGTCTACGTTCTGAGTTGAAATGTCACTAATTCAACAAAGTAATCCAGCAAGCTAGCGCGCCCATTCTCTCCTCTGATCCCCGATTAAGTTACGGATAAGTTTTATAATTGGGTTTGTCAGGCGATTGGTCTCAGTGACAGGGCGATCAAATTGCAGCGCTGGCACAGAGTGCCATCGAAGGAAAGCTCATGTATTAAACTAGTTACTTTCAATAATGTATGCGACATTGTTTATTATTAGATTATAAAATTAACCGCAAACGTTTGACGTAATATGTATCATTCATATTAAGTATATACTATTTTAACTTCTTTAAAAATATTTGACTTTATTTAAGTACGTAGTAATTGTTTAAACATTTTTAATGCTTATACACGCCTATATCTACACATAGAGGAGGATTCACAAGAGGTACGACTTGAACTCGAGAGTACTCCGTCACCTATGTGAACGTGAACCATAGTTTATATAGTCTTCAGGATACCACAAATAATGAAAATTTTTCTTAGGAGACTCCGAGTGAAATGTCTAAAAAACTACAAAACGTCTCTCGATACAGGGATAAGACACGGTTTCGCCTTCCGATTAAAATTGTATATATCAATTAGACTGGAGTGATTTCGGAATCGAGATCTTAGGGCGGGTCGTTTGGCGAGCGTTGTACTAAATGCGTGTGTTTTTCTTTAGCGTCGTTCATCAGCAACTGCACGGACGCGACCAGCAACTGCGGCGTGTCGGCGGCGACCCCCAACCCGCGCCGCCGCCGCTCCGAGCAGTACATATCGCGCTGGACATTCGACAACAGCCGGCAGCGCCGCGCGCACCTGTCCAGCCAGGGCGACATCGAGCTGAAGGACCTGCGAGGCACCGGCCCACCGCCCCACGAGGTGCGACGATTCCGCTCCCTAGACCCGCCGCCGCGCTCCATGCGTCACCCCATATAACTTATGAAGTGTGCTCTTAAGCAAATCTTGCCCATAACCCTCGTATCCCCATCTGTCGCCTTTGTCTTACGTTATTCGAGGATATTGCTCAAACAACCGCCTTTCTCTTTGGTACTTATTAGTCGTTTTTCTTTTTCGATTTTTATAAAAGTAAAATTCAAAAATAAAGGGTTATGAGTATAGATTAGTTTAAGGAGTCCTATTATACTATATATATTTATAAAAATGTCGCCATTGCATTTACAGAGTCTATTTATACACAAACATATACAATTACCAAGGAATAAACCAAGACCCCTAGTAATTACCAACGTTTTGAATAAAATAGCTTCTTATACACACGATTATTTAAAATTATGAAAACTAGGCGAAAGAAAAGAAATCAGTTTGATAAGATATTTTAAAAAAAAATAATTTAAATAACTACAATTTTCTTGGTTATTCCTGGTACGAAGAAACAAATATTTTGTACACATTTATATTTACTTCATATACAAAAAAAAAATATTCCATATATAATTATATAACGAAACGGTTTTACGTACGATGTTATCGAAAATGAAAAACCCAAAAAATATATCGTAACTTAATATAAAATGATTGTTGATGACGAAAAGCTTTACAGTCGGGATGCCAATTCTAAAATCATAAAGGCGATTTACATTTCACTTATTAAAACGGAAATACCTCCAAGATAATTGAAATGCATAATGACACCTGTGACAACGAGAGCATCATTAAAAGCGCTTCGAAGTAATATCTGAAAATGTGTCCCGAAAGTAATAGCGGAACTTAAATTTGACAAAAGTGAAGTTTTTGTTTAATATGTTAAAAGAGTGTTTACTCTCATTATATACACAGTACAAACCGTACTTGTAATTAACAAATTACAAGTACGGTTTATTGTAATGTTATCAACGATGACTGTTCAGGATTTATCAATTATTTATTCTTAAATTCCGTTCGCGGTAGGTCTGGCCAAATAGAAATTTCTACTTTTTTCGAATATCTACATCACAGGATAAAGTTATTTGTTAAGTTTGAATTCGGATATTATCTGTGGCAATAACGAATATTTAGCAAACGATTATGCCTATTCTTATACAATCTTTTTTAAGTCCTAAATTAAAATACCCTCCGTATATCTATGATTTCCCTATCCTGCAACTCAACTTCTCATCGCAATTGTAAGGAAGTACTCGAAAACACATTTCGTTATTTTTGTTGAAACTGGGCCATGAAACTTAATTTAACGAATTCCCGATTGTTTTATTACTATATACATTTCTATTGATGGTTTTCAAAAAACTATTTTCGAGCGTATTTAATTGGGTGTTACTTTATCCTTGTTTTGCAACATGTTTTGGGACAGAAAGTTAAACATTTTCATTTCTTCGCGAAAACAAATGTAATTTTGAAAACGAACACGACACCGAAATAACTCATCAAAATTTAAATGGTAGGGTAAATAACCAAAAGTAGTTTTTACAAAATTCATAGAACCCAATTTTCATTCATATGGCATGAACTACAAAGACGTTCGGCACAGGCGATGTAGATTTTTGGCTATTATCTGAAGCAAAAAGTTCTAGTGCAATATTTCTTCCATAGTTTATCTCTGTGCATCACTACGCTAGGGCATGAGCTTAAATTTCAAGAAAAATTTCACATGCATTACAACGCATGTATCCGAACATCGAACAGTTTGCAAGTGTTTGCAAATGAAACTTCTCCGCCATGGAAAGTACGTGGGAGAGCATTATTAGCTGACTATCAAGCAATAACAGAAGGTCCGCTCGACCGGCTATGGACCACGCTCTTACAGGCCGCCGTAAAATGGCAACGTAACAACGCGACCAATTTACGGGTGGCAGGTGATGAGATCCGGTGACCTACTTACTGCTAACGAGGCATTCCAACTTAGTCCTCCTAAGGGACACCGCATATGCACCACGATTCTTTGTCGAGGTCAGTTTCGTGCTGACAAATCGACCGCCGACTATCAGGTGGGTTGGGTTGCATAATGCGTGTCGACCTATTTGTAACATATTGTATATATATTTTTTTAAATATGATAGCCCGCAAATAGATTAGGAATATGGTATCTACTGTGCTAATGTACATTGTAGGTCATCAGCCTATATTATAACCACATAATTTTTTTCAACTTATCTCACGTATTTGATAGTAATTCAATCACATACATAATCTTCAAATTTAGGCAATATAACTCTTTGTAAAATTAGTAAAGTTGTAATGTTTATGTAGAAATCACATATCAAATATTACCAACGAAAAACACTAAAACTTTTTTAAACTTCTCTCTTATCAATTTTTATAATTATATGAAAACAACTTTAATTAGATAGAGAACAAAAAGCACCAATTCTATCATTTGGTAAAAGCCCATCTGGTATTAAAATGAACTTTTTTAAATGAACTATTAAAATTAAAATTAAAATTTTTAAAAAATATAGTTGAACTTGAAGTAACGTATCCGTAATTAGTCCTTTTAAAATTTCATCTTCGCTCTGCTTTAGTCTGTTAATTTGAATTGATTTTTTTCTATCTAACCTATAACTTACCTATAACATATAGAAATCAGCTAACAACATGAATACAGTTAAGAGTTTTTAAAATATTATCGAAGGCTTCCTAGAAAATTTTCAATATCTAGCCATCTTTTGCCAAATATTTTTAGGACTTCGTCTCAGCACTTACAACATCCTTATCGCTCGTGACAACTTTCGGCCACTCTCGAAAACAATTTCAAGGTATTTAACACTAAGTCAAAAGCGAAAGACCATAACATTCCCAGTTCATACATTTTTCATTCTTATTAAATTTCTTTCTATTTCACTTACTAAAATTTCTGAAAGTAGTTTAAGTTAATTTTTGAAATTGACTGACAGTTCGAGACGTAATCTAGACGAAACTATTTCAGTTAGGGTTAAGATTATTTAATAGGCGATGAATGATTGTAGCGAGGTTTTCATTATTGAGCGACCGAAAATGAGTAGATTATGGTGTGTGTGTAACAGTTAGAAATGGCCTGTCCAAACAGACTAAAGGTGTTGAAGCCGAATTAGAAATTACTATAGAGAGCTTGTTGTAGTAAGCACGGTGTATACGCCAATTTCGTGGAAACAAACACTTTCGATCCCACCATGGACAAAAATTAAAAACTATCGTTTGGCCATTGATTGCAATAACAGAACAGTAAATTGTGCACGTATTTGAGAGATTCCAATGTGAGACGGATTATGAATGACTTCGTATATTATCAACATTCTTTCACATCTCTACTTTTAGTTTCTTTGTAGCAATCTGACGTCCTAATTTCGCTGCAATAATCTTCAATAACATGTAAATATAGTATTTCCGATTTTAATAACGTAAATTATCATATTTCAGCAAATTATATCGTCTGAAATGTATCTAAAAATAGCCCATAGTAATATTTATATAACACATATATATTAAACGTAGGAATAAATAATCATTATTCGAACCTGTTTATTTAATTGATCCTTTCTTGACGTCTGTGGCGTTCACACCGTGCCTTAGGTAGTTATAAAGAATAAGATATAATATGGAACAAACGGTGTATGTAAATATAGAGACACTTGTAACGATTTGGATTAAGGAATTAGAAATTTTAGTAGATGTGTGAATGAGTGTGCTTGAGATTCTGTGTGGATGACTCCCCTGATACAATTACTACTACTCACTATAATTTAACAATTAACAATCACACATTGGATAAAAAAAAACTATTTATATGTTTATAAAAATCTGTACTTTTCTTTATACACGCTGAAGATATTGTGCGTTGTTTTTATAACCACAAATTTGGTTTTTGTTGGTTACTTAAATTTAAAAAATAATGTCTACTGTTTCTATTTTGTGAACATGTTGTGTGTGAACATCTGTGGGCAATGCATAGATAAGACATTAAATTGTAAAAGTTAGAATAAATAAGTTAAGGGAGACTTAATTGTCACAGAGCAAACCCAAAGTACAAAATTGTCGGTAGATATTCGGAGACCTCGTCCAAAATGACAGAGCTCCTCCCCAACTTTTCTCTATCCCTCTTCTCTCTTCTGCATGTATATGAACGTGTATATACATACGTAAATTATAGATTTTCGTGTGCATATACCAACATAACTGCATTTCTATAGCTTCAGTAGATTATAAATTGCCAATGTTTAATTGTTTAAAATTATTTTATTTGGTAATATGTTGCATTAACGCTTCTGTCAAACCTTCGCGTGTAATTAAGAGCTTAATACCATTAGGGATTGATATATGAAATCAGACCACCATTGATTTATTTTTGGAGTCATAGTAATAAAAATTAAAGTTTTATTATTACGACTGTAAAATTCGGACCTTCGAATGGTCCTATTTCGTCTTTGTGTTTCGTATGCTTTATTAGTTGCAATGAATAAAATTATTAAGATATAAGATTATAAGGTTTTATAAAACAAACTTGCATTTTACAATTAGATATTGCGAGATTGTTATGTATTATATAAATTTAACATCATAATTATGTAACATAATCTAGTAATGTAAGTACAGTTATCATACATTTAATAAGTTTTTTTTTTTTGTAAAATGTCCGTAATCTGTGGTAAAATCACTTAATATATCAAGTAGGTAATTATTCAGACAAAATTAAAAATTTAACTTTTGGCATTAACGTAGTAACCGGATTTTTTTAATCTGTATTCGCCGTTTCGAATATTTCACATAGTCCACCTATAAGACTGTATTTGAAACGTCAGATATTTAAAATATTTTTTTTTAATGCATACATATTGAATATAGATACAGATTAGAACAAAATAACAAACTTTAATGTCTAATCTAGTCTAATTGTTTCCCCGGCGAATAGTTTTTAAAATAATATAAATTTATTGATTAATAATTATAAAATTTAAACATCCGAACAATGTCTCTTCTTAATTTCAAGAAAAACATTGACTGTCTTTTTAAACCATTTGGCAGTTTTTGTAACAAAAAAAAAACAGTTATTACAGATTAATCAAGTTTTTCTTAATTTTAATTTTTGATATTCATTTCAAATATTTTACAAGACAGGATTTTGTTTCGAAGACAAAATGTGATCGAAACAAAATCCGTAGATGGGATTTATTTTACCAATATGTATTCCGTAATTAGTATGGATTTGATCAGAATTAACTTTAAGATTGAAAAAAGAGCGCATGTGTGACCTGATTAGAGTAGTCCTTTAAATATTCACTGTTTTCCGAATTGAAAACTTTTCGGGAACAGCGTATGTCGTCCCGTGTGGATAAATTGTAAATACAGTAGTGTCACTTTGGCGGTAACTTCACATAATTGTTACCCCGAGGAATAATTTATAATATTGTGTATATTTATTGATTTATAGTTAAAAAAATTAAATATCCTAACAACGTGATCTTTTCATTAGAGGCAAAAATAATGATTTAGATTTTTTTATACATTTTTGGGTTCGTTGGGTAGAAGGTAGGGTAAAAAGTTTGAAGCTACAAGCTGAAATAAACGTAAAAATGGTATGTTTTAAAGAACTGATTTGGAGTAAGATTTTGGCTGTGATAAGACAGATTTTGGGAAATTCTATTTGTTATTTATATTACTTTGTAAATTATATAAGCTAGCTTATAAGTGTACAGGAATTTTAAAATCTTAGCGTTGTACTAATAATAATTATTATTATTGTATTAATAATCTTCCTGTAACGATAGTAAGGTACTTAGAACGTAATTTTAATCAATTCAGTAAAAAACATATTAAACATTACAACTTTACTACTTCGAATATTGCAAATGTAGATAAATAATCATAGATTTTGACTATCTTTGTAAACGTAACTATAATCCAACTAACCTATCAATATCATTTTACCGTTCTATATTGTTCTAAGTTTTGTTAATACAATGCTAAAAAACTCAAACTTATGCTAAAAAAAATCAAATAATATTTTCTTTTGTGTCTCATTTCTTTTGTATTTATCAGGTCAATTTAAAATTAAACATTTCAATTATAACTTACACGATTACAAATTATATAGTCCTAATCGATATGTCCTGATTTTCGAATATTTTTAACGGATTTGTTTGATCCACGTCATGCACCTGACAAATACATCCAACAACTATAAATGTGTTTTATTTTTTATTTTAGACGGATTATGGCATTTCAATTAAGTTTATCAATAAAATTAATATGTAGCTTCCCATTTTTAAAATACTCCACTCCAAAATATGCATTATTGTTATTAAATTAATGTATCATTAAGTGATTTCAAAGCTGGAAATTGTTAAAGAAATTTCGAAATGTCATCTGTAAAATAGTTAACATCTTTTAAGGCATCAAAAAACAATAGAAAAACCACAACACTGTTTGTAAAAAAAATAAACTAATTATGGTTACCATGTCACTTGCTCATTAAAATTATTCAACTCACAAATAATGTTATACTTAAAAATAGAGAAAAAGTTAGAAATAAGCGTTTATTATATTATAGTTTTGCCTTTCGTTCTCATTGTATAATTTATCATGTTAAATTGTTAAACACTTCGCTAATCCAAAGGTTCCCAACCTTTTGTTGACTGTTGTCCCCTTAACAAGTAAAGGCAAATTCCGACGCGCCCTTTTATATAATAGTTAATTGTACAAATTTTATGTGTCTGTCTAATATCTTTTAACTACCACAAATTCAAAATTAAATCCCTTTTATCGCCCCCACAAAATGCTCCAGCGCACACTGATGTGCGGTAGCGCCCCCGTTGGGAACCTATGGCTTAATCCGTTAATAAAAAAAAACATTTGTTGTGAAACTAAATATGAGTTTAGATTTAAGATTGGTTTTTATTTTTGTAAACAGACTTTTTGTGAAGCATTTTAATTATTTCATTACATACGTTATTTGCGACATGTATTAAGTTTGCAATTTTTCTGTAATATTTTAATATTTTTGGCTTGAAATAAATAAAATTGAGTTCATTTCTTTGCATGTTGTTGTTTTATTTTAATTTAGGACTGTAATATCAGGGACCTATTATAATTCATCTTCAACGTTTGATCAAAACTTTAAGACGAACATTTGCCATGGCATAAGATAAAGTGTAACAAAAATATTGATTGTCAGCCCGATAATCTGCTTAATGAAAGACTACAATACGTTGATTCAAATTAAATGCCATCTAAGGTTGCCGTCTTCTTGAATATTTGATATCTGAA
Source organism: Eurytides lysithous rurik (assembly GCA_018247575.1). Classification (NCBI taxonomy): domain Eukaryota; kingdom Metazoa; phylum Arthropoda; class Insecta; order Lepidoptera; family Papilionidae; genus Eurytides; species Eurytides lysithous. The sequence goes on along the minus strand of DWHO01000331.1, from coordinate 1,383 downwards.
TCTCTTTAAATATTTGATAACTTTCTAGAAAAAATCGCAATTCACATGGATTGTACTTGATATGTCATATTACATATCGATAAAACTGCCAAAAATGAAAACATAACATTTGTTGATTTTTGTAATGGGTCATTTATAAAGAAATACATCTCTGTAGTCGTCCGTCTCATCTTCAAAACATAACCCGATATGAGACTGTGCCAAAAGCTTATGAGGCGTTAGTCTGAAGTTTATTGTTATAAAATAATAAAACACAAATGGTGACTTTCACTAATTTATTTAAATCAAAAATAAAAAATTAAAGGAATACATTAATATACATATCAATACTGATTGCAATGTTTAAAATACAATATTCTATTACTCATATAACAGAACAGCAGAAATAGTGTACAGTACGTAAAAGTGAGTCCACTTCGTATGAAAAACTAACATCTGTTTGGAAGACCACCGTAAAAACGTACAGTTAAAATCGCAGCGATACAACTTTAACGCGACATCAATAAAAGATGATCAATAACATTAAAGAAATAAAAATAAATAAAAACTAAATATTATAGCGGTCAATTATTATAATTAATTTCAGCGATATCGCTTTCAAAACTGGGAACTACAAATTCAATATAGAACGAGAAAATTAATACTTGGTTTTGCGCAACGACTCTTCGGACGGCTTTTATTATTTGTAAACCCGTATAATATTGATTGACGACTGTCATTGAAAGCACTAGAGCCAAAACCAAAATGACGAACGCTCTTATTTTTTACGTTGGACCCAAGCTCTACCACTAACCTTACAACTATAGTTGGTATTTTTAGAAGAACAATATACTGTTTTTCAATGAACAGACGACCTTATTTTTATTAATAGCTGACTATTGTTGTTTTTTTTTTTTAGGAGAGATAAACAGATAGCGTGCCTGATGGTAAGCGATACGTCTGCCCATAACGACAAAATAAAAAGTAAAGTAGCCAATATGTCCCACTGCTGGGCACAGGCCTCCTCTAAACGAAGGGTATAAGGGCAAACATCGCCACATGGCCCCACTTTCTTCACATATCTGAGAAACATCACTATCTTTTTTTTGTTTCGTATACATACAGATTTCCTCACGATGTCCCTTTACCGTTGAGCACGAGGCAAGTCAGCACTTAAAATCGTTAATAACAAATCACCTAATTGATTGTCGCCGGCACCCGGGCTTGAACTCGGGTTGTTTGTTTTTTTTTATGTCGTAGGTCGGCAAACGAGCAAGGGGCTCACCTGATGGTAAGCGATTACCACCGCTCATGGACAGTTGCAATATTACAAATCAAAATCAAATCAAAATATTTTTATTCAAATAGGCCTTTACAAGCACTTATGAATCGTCATTTTTACAT
>DWHO01000330.1:0-21595 GCA_018247575.1 Eurytides lysithous rurik | reverse complement strand
GTTTGGCGCAGATGCTAAGCTATTGGCTTCGGCGTCGCAGGTCGTGGGTTCGATTCCCACCCGGGGTAAATATTTGTGCGATGAGCATAGGTATTTGTTCTTTGTCTGGGTGTCAATTATCTATATGAGTATATGTTTAAAAATATATAAGTATGTATCTCAGTTGTCTGATTACCATAGTACAGGCTCTGCCTAGTTTGGGATCAGATGGCAATGTGTGAGATGTCCCACGATATTATTATTATTATATATCAACACTAGAAAGCATAAATACAAAAGACGTAGTTACCAGCAAAACCAAAATTATTCACCAGACATACGCCAATCACGCGGTTGAAGTCACTGATTTCAACGATGTAATTAAAAAAAAACATGACTCCATGTGTCATTTACTACGCTTTTGCTTTCCAGAATCGATATAATTCAGTCATATGTGTCATATATATTGTTTGTGATCTTAAAAATAGCGCTGATGGACTTTAAAACCACTATGAACACTGGATAGTTTCAGAGTATTCAAAAACTCTGAAACTATCCAGTGTATATGAATACTCTGAACCTAATCTTATCTTTTTATTTATTATTTATTTTATATATTTTAATATTATCTGTCCCTTTGTATGAACAAAGCGACAGATAATATTAAAATATTAAGGTTATAGAACAATCCAGCAGATGATATCACTCAAGTGTGTAACCCTTTGTTTTGTAAAGACGAATGAGTTTTTTTCACACGAATGTGAGTACTTATGAACAATTTTTAATGGAAATTCCGAATTAAACTCCGCTGGCCACATCATTATCAGACTAGTTTCATTATAAACATTATAAAGTAACAATTGTTTCGTCGCTTCATGTTGAGCTATTTAATTTTCCTAACATCACATAAGGATTTAAACAAATAGTAAAACATGTTATTATGTATATTAAGGATAAAAAAAATATTATGACTGTATAACATGAAACATTTAATAGTTAATATTAAACCTTGATCCCATCTATGCCAACGCTTTACCGCATAGTATTACGACATTTTATCACAGGCTTCAATACTATAGATTATCATATATTCAGAGGTTGTAAAAAGACATCAATACCAAAGTTTATAAAGTGCTTACTTGATTTGTCTACAGATGTATCAAAAGCGGACAGCAGAATAGTTTCGATCCTAGGGCTATTCGAGTTAACAATAGGAGAGGAAACGAGAGCTGAAGGTGCATCAGAATTGACTGCAGCACGGTTGGCCATCGAACATGTCAACCGTCGTGCGGTCTTGCCTGGCTACAAACTTCACCTTGTTACCAATGATACGAAGGTGAAACTAGCTATGTATAATATATGTAACTATAGCCTTACAGGTTTTAGAACTGACGATAATGATATTGTAATACACCCTTGTCTAAAATATGTGAAGTTATAGGAGGTAAATAAAAATCAATTAAAGTTTTCATCAATAAATCGATCACAATTTTGTTCTTGTTTTACTTTAACATTAGGTCTCTCTTTATTAATATCTTTTAAATACCAAAATATTTTGGTATTTAACAAACGAAACGTGGAAGCAAGCGTGGCGTGGCTCTACTACCGTGAAACCGATTAACAATATTTGCCCGTAACAACGGAGTATCACAGATTATTTTGAACTGCACGAGGTCTAGACTGCTTAGCTCATTACGCTCATCATTCAAAGAGTCATTCAGATATATGTATATATATACACTGGCGACATTGAATACCCTAGGAATTCTCCAAAAAGGTCCTGTAACACGTCATATTGACCATTTTACATTTGTTTCTTTCACTATATTATACTCAAATTGCCAATTACCAATCAGTGCGATCCTGGAGTGGGTGTCGACCGTTTCTTCCACGCCTTGTATACCGATCGACGATCACGCATGGTTATGTTGCTGGGCACAGCATGTTCCGAAGTCACTGAGAGCATAGCAAAGATCGTGCCCTACTGGAACATTGTTCAGGTAAGTCTGTAATAAGTAAACATAATCTTCGGCTGAATCTTTTTAAATACAACGTTATCTAAGCACAGATAAATCAAGATTATTCAACAATGAAATCAATGAATATACCTATGAAAAAAAAAAAGTCTTTTGTACCTTCGAAATTTGATATTCTGAAGTTTCAATAAAGATATTTCACATGTTTTTCACCAATAAAAAGGATGAGTTCCATTTTCTAGAGTTCTTTTATTTTAAAATATTAAGGTACTTATGATTTATTGGTTGTTAAAATGATCATCCCATAAATGTTATTTGGACGTCTGATAGGCTGATAGATTTAATATAAACAATAATAAGCATTAGTTTTATTTTTAAAGTCATCGAAAAACCAGTGTTGTTTATTATTATAACTCCTTGAAGAAACTGACAACAAAACAAAAGTAAATAATATCAAAATTAAAGTAAAATTTCCCATTACATACAATTAAAATGTTCCTTTCTATTAGGTGTCATTTGGATCAACCTCGCCGGCCCTAAGCGATCGCACAGAGTTTCCTTTGTTCTGTAGGACCGTGGCACCTGATTCTTCACACAACCCCGCCAGAATAGCGTTTATAAGGTAAGTAAATCATAGTTATTTACGGTCACATTTTCTTTATCTATATATATTTTAATAACCGTCATCGAAGAAACCATAACGGCGCGAACCAAGTTTAATTCACATAAAGTGAACCAATAAAGAAAGTAAATAATTTTAAACCCGTTCGATTTTAAAAAATTGTCGGTAATTGCACTCATTAAATTTATTAATAAGTATGGATATTTTCTTTGAAATTATAGAAAGAAATTTCTTAAAAATCCAATTTCCAATTTACATTCGATAAGAAATTATAACAAAATATAATATTTATTGGTGTGGATCTTTGTAGTGGTTTATTTAATATTAAAATAATTACAAAAAAGATATTACTGTTAGTAATCCTCTTGGTAACCGAAGACTAGTTTTTCTCTTCGATTTGATGTTTGCATGTAACCATTACTATGGTCTGGATTAAAGACTTAGGAAGACGCTGGATGAAGCCGACGATCGGTCATGCTAGAAACTTGTGGTGGACATTACCTTTTAAATTGAAAGACGGTAGTGTTTACTTATCACTGCTTGTCAGCATAATGAGTGAACACCTGGAACGACTGGAACTGGAACTCTGCTCTTGAACAAAAACTTCCACAAGCAAGCGGCTGCGAAAGAACTCTGCGAGTTATAATCTCTTTAGGAATAACTCTTGCGACAAACATCGCCTATACTCTCCCAAATGCCTAACTCGGCGTCGAGTTGCACAAACATGGCCAACTTTGTTAGCGCGATGTTAACTTTTGTTGTCTCATCTTCTTATGCTTCGTTTGCTCGTTCGAAAACAATTTAAAACAGTGAATAGTCAACTTTGCCTAGTTCTAAGAAAGAGTCACTTGAAGTTTTGAATCAACCTAATCCTAAACCTAACGTGCTTTCTATTTGAATATTATCTAGAGACGCGTCTGCAAGTGCGTGGATTGTTATTAAAAATTGAAAGAACATAGATCTTGTGCATTCAAAAGTAAAAATAATATTTTTCATCGGGAGACTTCGATTTTTCTTTTCATTTTATTCTACTGAATAATCAATAACAAAACATCTAATAAATGTTACCTTTAAATAGTGTTGCAGTAGTACATTTATCGATGTATGTAGATTTTGATGCTGTTGCTGTATTTTGCACATCTGCACAGACTAATCACCCTGATTGCTTATTTGGTAAGATGACCCGTATCCCAGATGAGCGCAATTCAGATCCAACTAATTTTCAACGCCATCTAATGGTAGCTTTAAGTGGTTGTTGTTACAGTTTTTACACTAATTATTCAGATAAATAAGATGACTTTTGTAAACATCGTTGTTCAATTCGGAATAAAGCCATGCTTGCACAACTGCTTGGCGGTAAAGAACTGACCACTGCTATACTATTTTCGGGAAAAGTTATATAAGAACGAAATTAATTTAAATAAGAAGACAGCTTTCCCGGTGTGAAACTGGGACTGGAGCAAAATCGCTACTCATTAAATCAGGTAGTTTCTACTATCTGTCCGTTTGTGCGCGGAATCAAATCAACTAGCTAAAGTGTTCTCTATGTATTTAGGCAACATGGATGGGACACAGTGACGGCCTTTTCTCAAAATGAGGAGGTGTACTCCCTGGCCGTGAACGAGCTTGTCACTCAGTTGGAGGCTGCCAATATTACTTGCGCCGCTTCCATTACCTTCGCCGAATCTGACTTCAAAGAACAGCTACAGCAGTTAAAGGTACAGAAACAGTATTATAAATTTGAAAATTTATGAGCGAGTGTCGGAAATATATACAAATGAAGATATGATCGTGTTCTTTCTTGCTTGGATTTTGTTTCATCTTCCACTTTGTACCGTATATTTTTATCTATTTTGGGATTAAACATCGCTTATGCCAGTCTCCGTACCAAGGGCTTTGTCAAATAATATGTCAATCCTTCATGCATTGCTATGTGAAAGGTGGACAAAAGTAACACACTGAGGTCATCGAAATAAGTGGCATATATTTTTCGAAATCCGAAAATCGAATACTAATTTTTTTTTATATTAAAGAAACTGGACATCCGGATAATAATCGGCAGTTTTTCTCAAGAGATGGTTCCTAAGATATTTTGCGAGGTGAGTTGGATTCTTTAAATAACTGAAAGACCAAAAACTGTGCAAACACTTTTATAAATATGTCCCGCGTTGTTGGTTGATCTCTCGTAGATTGGTGGCCGTGGCCGAAATCAGTCGGAACGTCATCCGATGTTTTGGTAGTTCATTATATTGTCAATTTGACAGTTTATACGTAAAACAGTTATTAATAACTGTTTTACATATAAAGTTTTTGTTAGTTTAATAGATGAGGAAAGATAAATATCAACATTTTTCACACCACGTGATTTGGAATGCTTTAAATTAGCAAAGAAAGTGAGAACTTTTTAACGTTTATGATTTTTAAATAGTAGCTACTTTTTTATAAAAAAACCGCAAATACATACATATGTTCATACAAAAAGTAAATCTTGATTAACGAATTTAGGTGTAAAAGGGTTGTTTTGATTGTGTTTTTTATTTTTTTATAAAATAAAACTAATATAACTTTGATAAAATAGCTGTAATGTTAATAGACAAAATCATTGAATTTAGAGATTCTGAAAATTAGTCTCGAGTTAAAATGGAATATTAACCCAATAAACAATTTGAGGAAAGTATTTGTGACATTTATGTTTGGAATTTTGTGTTTGATTTTAAAGAAATTCGAGTACGTGTCGAAATTGAGTACGATTTTTATCGTTTTCATAGATAACCTGTTTTAAAACTTAAATGAACGATTGAACTCTGAACCCTCATACCGAGATGCTGTTGTTTCGAGATCGCAGGCCTTCAGACTGGGTATGTACGGAGGAGAGTACGCGTGGCTGGTAGCGGGCGCTCCACCTCGCATTTCCGGCGCAACTCCCTGTTCCCGAGCTCAGCTGGCGCGTGCTTTGGAGGGCCTGGTGTCAGTCACGGCGCACCGAGGAATCGTTGGGGACGTTGTGTCCTATTCCGGACTGGTCAGTTGTACGCTTTCAGTTAGTTCGCAGGAAGGAATAAATTGTTGCATGCAAAGTCATACTGTGAGAAATACTTGTTCAGCTTCTAAAGGATTTGAATTTAATACGGGAGTAACTTACCTATCCTTAATTCGTCTTTTATGATTATTAAAAATGCTTTAGAAAGTTTGAATTTTTAGTTAAAATTTAATTAACTTTATAATTAACTAATTTAATTTAGTTAATTGACATCATATTTGTGTAAAGAGTAAATAGTAGATGTAAGGGTGATTTATAGTGAATTTAAAATCCCGCTTACTTCCTTTCGCCTGTTTTTCTCAGGACCGAGGATTTTTTTTCCGAACAGGTAGTAGAATCATTAGACGTCGAAAAGTAATTGTAAACCAATCCGATTTTGAATAAAGGATTTCGACTTTGACTTTAATAGCAGCAGGTTAAAAAAAGTAGACACTAAATTTATTTTCCATTTTTAGATTAGGTAGGCAGTAGGCACAGGGATATATTGTAAAGGACTTGATATTTCAGACCAACGAAATGTTCCACCGTGAAATGGAAGGGGCGGGCGTGTCCGTTTCTCCATTCGCTCCCCACACGTATGACGCAGTTTGGGCAATAGCTCTATCCCTGAGTAAGGCAGAACAGATATGGCGCAGTACAGAAGTAAACACTAATAGTACTAAAGAAACATCCAAGCTCGGCCTTGGTTTCTTCGATTATGACCGCAAAGACATGGCGGAGGAATTTCTGAGTCAGTTCGCGAACCTCAGTTTTCTTGGCGTATCTGTAAGTGGTCTCCATGTGATTACATTTTCTGATAAACTCATTTCAAATAAGATACAATGTTATAGATAAAATATAAATAAAAAGAAAATGTAGTCTCGGTTAACCGTTATTCTATAGCTGAATAAAAATAAAAAATAAACCAGCTTTTTATTTATTTCATCTAATAAAGAATTACGACTGCGTCACTTAAGTTTTTTTAAGTAGTGGTATTATACAAATAGTTAATTCCTGCTAAATTATTGATTACCGCAATGAAGCAAACTATATAGTGTCTTATTCATTCTAAGAGATTAAGTAAACAAAATGGCTATGTAAACCTCTAACGTAAAAGGTTTCCTGATAAATTCCGTCCTGATTCGAAAAATAATTCTGCAAACAAAACGGTCTGAATATCTAATAAGTAATGTTTTTTCAGGGTCCCGTGTCCTTCAACGGAGCTGACAGGATCGGGATGTCAGCCTTCTATCAAATACAAGGCATGTACTGGTCTTTAATTTAATGTGAACCCCACTCGCCGTTTTCGTTCTTTGGGGTTAAGGGTAAAACAAAAATGTGGATAAAATATTATCGGGTTAAATAGAAAGAAGCGTAAGGGTTATGTGTTAAATGTTTTTCCTTCCTTTATTGGCTTTTTCAGATATTCTTTTTGCTTATAATCAGATATTTCAGATTAGTAACACTGCAAAAGCTATAGAAAGCATATTTTATAGCAGATTATGCCTTACCCTTATTTCGTGTTTGTTCGGAAAAATATCACTTTCTTACCTTCGAATACCTTTCATCATCATTTTGCGATGGTAGAGCCATGCAACTGCCCCTGCTGCATGGGCCGACTCGAACCGGATAAGCACCACGACCTCACAGAAAATCAGCGTGAAGTGGAAGTGTTTCTGCTTTCGTATTTCGTCCGGTGAGTGAGGCGGCCAGTGGTCCATCTCCCTCCCTCACCTCCTTTCCTCTCTCACTCCCCTCCCTTACTCTTTCAAAAATTTCCCTTCTTAACAACTAGCAATGCATTAGTGAGTTCTGTAATGCTGCAAATGTCCATGGGCGGCAGTGATAGTTTACCATCAGGTGAGCCGTTTGCACATTTGTCAGTCTACTCCACATAAAGATCATTGAATTCTGCAGGTGGCCGTCCGAAAACGGTGGCGTTGTACACACACGGACGGGATATGAAATGCCCCGAGTGCACTCGACCACAGTGGGCGGGAGGAGTGCCCGCTGCTCGCAGGGTGATGGTGTTTAGGGTGGACTCAGTATGGGCCCCAGCGAGAATGGCTGTGGCTGCGTTAGCAGCTGCCGGCGTGGCCCTAGCTCTAGCCTTCCTCGCATTTAATTTGCACTATAGCAAACGGAGGTGATAATTTGTTGCATTACATAATAATAAACAACCGAGTACATATAAATAATAAAATATAAGTGTAATGAAAATTGAGAAAACAAGGTTTAAAAATAGACATAACAGATGATACGATTTTTTTTACTTGCCCCTTTTATATTAAGATTAAGATGAGTTTTAAGTTTATTATATTTTTATATATGTACTGTGTACTCGAAGATAGATGTGTTTCCTTTTGAAATTTAAATATGTGTATCATAATATAGAATAATGATGGTGGATTCTGTTTTAGGTCGATCAAGCTTTCGTCGCCTCGACTTAATAATATGACATTGATCGGATGTGTCCTTGTATACACAGCGGTAGCTCTTCTTGGGGTAGATAATGCCACCTTACCCTCTTATGTCCCATTCTCAGCTATGTGCACTGTAAGTAATTTTGTTAGTTTTATCTGTGGTTCTCTAGTTGTCTAAATAATCTTTCAAGACTAATTTCATAGCGTTTTATATTATTATGGATTATTATTACTACTGTTTTTGAGATTTACGCCAAATCACAAGTTTAACAATAACTTGATTTGAGATTAGCAAAAGCTCAGATAAATATTAGATATGCCTTTAATTACTCACTTATCATATTTCAAGTTTGAAAATACTTATATTTGAGATGTGTTTCTTACTTCGCTTAACTGCAGGGTAGGGTCTACATATTATCAGCCGGATTTTCGCTTGCGTTTGGATCTATGTTCGCTAAAACCTACAGGGTACATCGAATTTTTATAAGGTAAGTTAATACATCTCATTTATACTTTTTAATAGAACCGTATTAGTATACAACCTTAAGATTTGTGAAAAAATATCAGTCTTAAATATGTTCACTTACGATCTTTTTTGAAAAGCACTAGCGAATCCTCGCTAACAATTTTTATTGCATGACTTACGAAAAATATATTTCAGATCTTAGTTATTATCGGAAATGTCACGTTAAAAACAAACCGGAAACATTACGCTATGTTTTCAGCAACCGAAGCGGAGTATGTAAGAACAAGCTATTGCAGGATACTCCGCTGATTTCACTGGTGTGCGCGCTCTTGGTTATCGATGGTCTGATAGTGACCTTGTGGGCGATTCTGGACCCGATGGAGAGACATCTAAAAAACCTCACCGTTGAAATCAGCACGACGGATCGTGGCGTTGTTTATCAACCACAGGTCTACTCCAATTGCCTTTACTAGAAATATATTTAATTTTATTTATTAATTAATTAAGTAATTTATTGATTCTTTATTGTAAACGACCTTAAATAAGGGTTACAAAGGGCGGACTTAATGCCTGTCGGCTCTACCAGTCAACCCGGAGCGTGGTGAGAAATTGTGATAGGTGTAGAAATTACGTAGACAAATAAAAGAGAAAAAAAAAGTGAAAATGTAATAATACACATAAAAAAAAGATATGTATGTTACATAGTTTTAATGTAATCCTTTTTGCCTATCCATTCAATTCTTATCTGTTTAGTATATAGTTACGCCTTTTCAGATAGAAGTCTGCAAATCGCAGAACATGACCGGCTGGTTATGCGTACTGTATGCTTACAAAGGCCTGTTACTTCTCGTTGGCGTGTACATGGCGTGGGAGACGAGGCACGTCAAGATATCCGCTTTAAACGACTCCAAATATATCGGAATCAGCGTTTACTCCGTGGTGATAACCAGCACCAGTGTCGTGGTCATCGGCACCATTATCTCGGAGAGGGCCACCTTGGCGTACATCACTATCACCAGCTTAATACTGATAGCGACGACATCAACCCTATGCTTACTGTTCTTGCCTAAAATAATTGCGATCAGAACTAAAAGTAAGTGTATCAGTTTGAACTTAAAATAATCTTAATACACGAACTTTTCAAACGTTATACTTGCGTTACAAAATATGTCAATTTATAGACATTAATCACTGTGAAGGTTGCAAGAAAAAAGGAGAAAATTAAAACGAAAGAATGAATTTGTCGAAATGAATTTATTTTAGATAGATCTACATTGTTAAGCAACGTACATTTTTATATTTATTTTAGTCTTAACGTCTCTAATAAGTAATCTTGTTATAACAGCTGAAGATGATCCCGTTATACAAAGTATGGGTCTAAGGCTCGAATGTAAAACAAGAAGGTTCATTACTGATGAAACTCAAGAGTTACACTTCAGAATTGAAATTCAAAACAAGGTTTACAAAAGAGAAGTAGCGGCGCTGGATAGAGAAATTGGCAGGCTGGAGAAGTTACTAGCAGAGCCGTTAGAGTCCACGACAAGTCCAAATGCCTCCATAACTCTACACAAAAGGGTATGACACGTTCTATTGTTTAGGAGTAAGGCATTCTTAAGGAATAAGGCATTGCTTGTATGTAAAATACTTGAATTAACTTTGTACGCTTTACATTCTTCAGAGTATTGTGTCATGGTTTCCGCTGGCCTAAACTTCTCGTAAACAAGAAGCAGCGCCGCGTTTGATGGTCTTCGGCATAGCATTGTAATTTTTTTACGTTGCGGTAACATTAAAGTTTTAATAGGATTAAAACGTGAAAAACGCACCTGTAGCCCTTTCACACTTTTCAGACGGAATTAAATACAGTAGAAGAGGAAAGTAAAGGTAACAACGATCTTGACAAAAGAACTCCGAGTATCAGCGGTGGTCTGCCATTGCTGCTGTTATCAGTTTTACCCCCAGTCATCCCGCGAGCTAGTTGGCCGTCCGCTGAAGCGTATCGAGGCAGAAACTCGGTAAGCTTCAGCTCGCAACCGAAATTAAATTATAGGAAATCCCAACCGGCAATAGACCTGTACAGTCTGTGCTTAAACAAGAGAGAAGAGAACCCCAGTTTTCTAAGTAGGTTAAAAAGTTTCTTCGGTAGCAGACCGTCCAGCAGAAAGGCTTCAACTATGTCTATAGCAGATCCAACGGGACAGAGTATTGCCGCTGCATTGAGGATGCATGTTGGCATGATAGCAGGCCTCGTGCCAGGAAACAGAAAGCATTCGATGGTGTTGTCATGCAACACATTAAACGTACCAAATCCCGAGTCGAAACTGCGTAGAGAGTCATACGCAAAAAGTGGTCCAATTATCAGAATCATCGACGACGAACCATCATGCTCGAAATATTCTTCCGACAGAAGCATTTCTTCAGGCACGCACAAATATGTTGCGGAACCAGAGACGAAAGTCAATTTTGTATTACCAAACACTCACAAAAAGCCAATGTCCCATCAAAGCTCTTGTGAAAGGATACGAGGATCTCCGAGATTCCCCCATAAAATAGCACCAACTACAACTAGCTTGACTACCTTAAACGGTCGAAGGAAAACAAGCGCTGACAGCGTCTTTCACATATCAGATGGGATATTTGCCGAACACCGTAGGTTCAGCCATCAGAACGTCTCTAACCAAGAGAATAAAAGCAAAGTTACATTGGAAAGCAGGTGGAAGTCAACTGAAGACGCAAGGCCGGGACCCTCTGGTACTTAATGTATTTAAAGTAAGTAACTCGGTGTTTTCTTAAAGTCAAATTTGTAAATTGCGTGCCAAAAGTATGATTTTTATTGAAACATGTAAGTAATAAACAAAATGTAATAAGAATTATAAATGTAGAGACTGTGAAAAATATTATTCTTATAGTGTTATATTCTGTAGACGTTTATAAAGGCCTAGTGTCTGTGAGTGAATATTTTATATTATAATAATTAAACCTAAAGATTTTATGATACGGACATTCCATAACTTGTCTTTCTTTAAATATAATTACCAAATCATAATATTTATTAATTTTACAATATATCAATTAATTTTACAATCTTTATACTACCTCAGTCACAAAAAGTGTCAAAGTAGAATTTTAAAATATGGGGTTTTGGAGTTTTAATTCACAAAGGATATTTATACTACTGCAAGTCAAAACAAATTATAATATAATAATTTTGAAGACGATGACTTAACTTGTTTAAAGTCTGCCAAATCAATAAAGAAGTGCAATTTAAGTATACCTATATATATTTTATAATTGTCGGATTTATTGCTTACCGAGATTGAACGTGTGATTTCTTTGTCGTTTTGATTATATTGGTATTACTTTTCTTAATTAACTTTCATTTCGTTTATTTCAATAACATGGTTATGTTTTTTTTTGTATTAATAGCGTGTAATAAAACATTCTGTGTAGAGTACAACATATTTACCTTTCATTAGAATACGAACTATTTCATTATAAATGGCAAGGGGAACCATATCAAAATGGGGTATATTGTACACGATGACTTATATGTATTTTAAAGCAATATTAATATACAATTAAATTATTTTAGATATTAGAAGAGTTTCTAAGAAATATTTACGTTTAGAATATATTTAGATAAAATATTCCTTTTATGTCATTCCTAGACTAAATATAGATAATTAGTGTTCATTATTTACAAATACATGTGTGTCTAAATATTGATAAACGATGATTTAAATTAAGAAGTGTGTATATTTGCAATTAAATTTAATGAATAAATTCTGTTTCATTTTACCTGCATAAAAATCTTTTCACGAATTGACAGAAATCTGCCTTCGACTTATGCATCTTCTTTTATCATTAACATAGTTAAAAATTTAACTATATTTAGTTTCTTAAAAAAGACGATCTTTTGATTTCTCTTTTATCTTTTTCAAAATAAAATAACTAAGGCCCAACGTAAACGGCAACAGTGACGCATAACCTTTCAAATATATAATTCGCATGCAATATGGCAAAAAGCAATTTTGTCTTTCTTGTTTGGTAAACATCTTGGTAAGCCATCTACGCAAGTATTTCGATATGGCATTTCGGATACAGTTGAAATATTACAACTTACACGTTCTATACAGACATGAATACAAAAGTGCAACCAGACTTGGAATCATACAATCTTGTCTGTTGTAAGGTTCAAATATACGTCAATATTAGGTTACCGATTTAAACCAATGTACTATCCATGCAATATTTTTATTAGACCTATATTTCGATTTTACGTTTAAAAAACATACATTTTAAAATTCTTTAAAATAATTATCCTTGCAAATCTAGTCGTTAGCTTTTTTTATGTAGTAGGCTGACAAACGAGCAAGCGGTTCATGGTAAGCGATTACATACTTGAACTATGCAAATTTGCAACATTACTTGAACTATGCAAATGCGTTGCCAGTCTTTATGGGGCTAAATTTTAGAGAGGGAGGGAGGCTGATCGAGGGGAAAAGGGAGGAGAAGGAGCGGAAACAAGAGTGAGAGAAGGAATAAGGGGAGGGAGGGGATGGGCCACCGCCCCCCTCACTCACCGAACGAAATGCGGAAGCAAAAACACTTCCACTTCACGCCAATTTTCTGTGAGGTCGTGGTACTAATCCGGTTCGAGGCGGGCCATTCAGCAGCGGGAACAGCTGCGTGGCTCTACCACCGTATTTCTTCTAGCATAATGTATAGGATTACTGTGTTCCGCTTCGAAGAAAAATGTTTCCTGCATAATCTGCGCAAAAAGACTACACTATCATGCATCTGTCGGTAAGCGTATTGCCAACAATTTTTTACCCTTCAAATAAAATGTTACACTGTGTTTGGCACCCAACCCTGACTCCTCGGCGACCTCGGAGATTGCGCGCCACTCATAGAACGCCTTGGAAACTGTTCAGTCCCTCGGTCCGAGCCAACAACACCGCAGCTTTCAGATTGACGTTGACTTCACTAAGTTAAGACAGTGAGATGAGTTAACTAAACCTCAGAAGAGGTGTACAAGAGCGAACGCAGTGCTAAAATATCCCAGGCTCTTATGTTGCCACCCGAAAATCTAAACACCGCGATTTACAACATATATAGAAAAATATAAAATTGGCAGAGCGCCATTTATTACCCAAAAAACTACTAAACTTATCCGTGCAGTTCTATCTCCTATCGTCATAATCACGCTACGTCATTATCAATTATAGTGAACGCATCATATTAACCTGCAGCCCCAACTTCAGGGCAAAAAACTTGAACAAGCCTGGACTCGTACCTCCGTAAAGGAATGGTCGCCCAGCGCCACGTACTGATTTATGAAACCTGGGGATCCTGCCAGTTCCTACCTGAGCATGGCTACGTCACCTAAATTGCGTTCCAGGCGATGTACGATTATGGTCAACATCGACTAGCGTATCGCTTATCATCAAACACAAATTACACATGAATTTAGTCTGTGAGTTGGAATCCTCACTAATACTTCAAAATGGTATATCGGTTTGTCACGCGTCACGTGGTTTTTTCACGCAACCACTTAGATTACAACAAATCCACATAATTAATTTATTTATTACGTGAGTTAGAATCCAAAAAAAAACTAGAAAATAGTGTATCGGTTATGTAATTTTTGACGCTATCAACAGCAACATAAATTCAACAGCACAAGAGCGAATCTGGGGGCAAACATAGTAAAACATAAGTTCACAATTTTAACGTCAATCACGCCTTAACTGTTCGCGTATTTCGGGTCCGTAGATTAGATTTGAGCCGCGGCACTCGCATCCGTTTCAATGGTGGCTTAATGCGAAGCTGCGGGGTCGAATAACGCATACATCATCGGCGAGTCTCGAAGTTTCGAACTCCCCTAACGTAACGCTCGGTGCCCAGAGCGAACTTCGCAATCCAATAACGCAAATTATGACGTTTCAGCTTGCGCCGTTGGAAAAATTGCCCGATCGTATATCTTCGAAATTTCGGGGCGTAACCGTGAATATCGGAAAGGGAAATAAATGAATTACTCTAGGTAGGAAATCAAATTGTAAGTTGTGACACTTTTTATACGAAATATACGAACGAAAAGTCGTGGTAACTCAGCGTCCGGACGCTTTTAAATTCAATACTCTCGAGCGACCTGAGTTCAAATCCCGGTGCTGGCACCAATGAATTTGTAAATTTATAATTAACAAACTTAAGTACTGATTTACCACGTACTCAGCGGTGCAGGAAGTCATCTTGAGGAAACCTGCATATTTAAGGAACAACAAAAAAAATCTTAAATATGTGACGTCCCCCGCCCGCATGGCGATCCGTGCCCTTATTTCCTCTGTATAGAAGAGTCTTGTGCCCAACAGTGGGACATATATAGGCTGTTACTTTACTATACAGATGAAAACTGAAACAACCTAAAAAATATGTTCTGCGTTGTGCAGAGCAATCTTTTTCAGAATTCACTTAAATGTTGTCGTAGCATTCAGATATTCCAGAAAATCATGTGCGTTACACCACGTGCCATAAGGGTAAATGCTGACACCAGACCACTTTGCACACAGCCCTAATTAATACACGTGTCACCAATTTCATCGTTGATGTCGCAAATCAATTGCAACATTGATTGACGTCAATAGGCATCGCATATTGAACGCACTGTCGATTGAGGTCAATAGGAAACTGCCGGGTCTGCAAGACGACTCCGGCACCAGGCAAACGGACGGGACAAGCAACTCGTTACGGATTCCAACTTCAATCCTACTCCCCAACCCCTCTCCTTAACCCCTTCAACGGAAATGACGAGTCCATCTCGTCGTGAAATTTTTAGATACTACCTTTGTTCTTATATGTATATATAACAATAAACATTCATATAAATGTGTGAAACAAATATTATTTTTAATAATATCAAATTATTTGAGCAAAGAAACCGTAAGTTTCTATATCAATCCCTCCTCTTAAAACTAAGAAAATTTAATCGTCTGCCAGAGCAGTGAAAATAAATTGTCGTTCAAAGGGTTAACTTAATTGTAGTAACTAACTTTTAATATTGTAATTCTTAAAATAAGTTACTTATTAAGTCATTTCTTAGCGTCCTCCGACTCTAACTAATGTAATTCGTATTGGTTGGTACTCCGATGTTCCAAGTTATATTAAGTTGTTATTGGTCATAAGGGTATACAATCTCGAATCTCAGAACGAACGCACCCGTTGCGTTTCAAATCTACTCATACTTTCAGGCACTATGTTGTCACGAACAAGGCAGCGAATGACAAGCCTGACGTCTCGGAAAAGTAAAAAGAATGAGGAATTCAAGAGTCCCTGTTATTTATCCAAAATGTAAGTATAAGAAACGAGTTTTGTTGGCACAGTTCTATTGGTTGATAGCGAATGTTAAATGTCAAGTTGTTTTACCTGAGTGTAAGTTTATTACTTTATACACGGAAAGGGAAAGTGTGTGTAGGACTAAATAATATTGTAATATATACTTTGATATTGCCATATAATCCATTAAAACTGAAAAAGCCGCGCTAGCTACGCCGCGGTCTTGTAAGATTGCGCTTACATATTCCGGTATGCCCGGATAACCCGGCTACGAAGATGCAACGTGAAATTTGAATGGGAATCCAACCTCTGTCCGGAACCCACATACTCCTGTCGTCTTCCCCAAAAGGCAGCGTACATAAAGGATTTCTCCCATGGAAAATAAGCGCAATACATACTAATCACCCAATTGCTGGAGATGATGGCGGGCGAGGAAAAAGTCGGCCAGTTGTCGACGCCATTTAGTAAACAGAATTGATATACTAGTTATATTAAATTCGTTAATTAGAACTTGGGATATTACCCGACAGGCAAAAACGCAACTTCCTGATACTGAATATCATTTGCATTTGTAACTATTTACCCACGATACAAAATAAATAACAATACATATTAAAAGTACCACTTTTAGCATATATTTATTTTTCTTCAGCAGAAAAAAACGCAGTCTTCATTGTAAGATAGAAATATCTTGGGTTACAAGGACAATGAATTTTACACGGACAAACGCCCGGATCTAGAACAATCGTCTGTAGTTCGTACGATTACAAGCACAGAATCAAAGAAGTTTTATGTAAAACTGTGTTGTTAAGTGTCATGGTAAGCACCAGACCTACTCGAATCGTCTTCATTATGTTTATACGCTAAAAAACCATTTGGCATTTAATATACTATTGAGGAAAAACTTAGAATGTAGAAGACCGAACAAATTGCCCGTATTTGTCGGCAACATTATGTAAAGTAAACATGAAAGCTACCATAGTTGAGTAAAGTTTACTGTACACAAAAGTATCACGCAGAAGTCCCTTGCTGAGGAAAATTCGCGACTTAACAACTTGAATCCGACAAACAAAAGTATATCTGGCAGCGAGCAAACAAATCACGGGCCCCAAAGTAATAAATCTCGTATAACGTAATTACAAAACAAAAACACGCCTCGATGGCGATTTGCGAAGAAATAGCCACGTGTTACCCCAAACTTAATCAAAAGTTGCCCCACTAAGAGACTTTCGCAGCCGATAAATAATGGTTTACTGCTAAACTATCCGAGTTCAGTGCTATTTGATACGCCCAACTTTTTCCCTTACCACGAGAAAGCACCGCTTTGAATGTTCTATTACAACAAATAATATGTAAACACCTAAAACATCTAATAATGACTCACACAAAGGCAATTCCGGGTATTTTAAAAACAGAATGCTAAACTACTTTGCATAATTTCCATGTGAGAAGTAGCATTTATAGCCGAGGAGCGTTTATGGAAAATATCTTAAGAATCTATTGCACGCATTAATCATATTTATTAAGTGTTAGACCCGAGTTAATATCATTAGCTTTGTATTACTACTTATTTTATCGCCAAGCAACATGTGTAAACATCACTGTTTCGGTTTAAGAGTGAGCATGGAGAAGTACCATCAAACATCACTGTGTAAAGTCTAGAAACTTGGAACTCATCATTCAATTAAAAATAATCTATACTGTTATGAACAAGTATATCGCCACTATCAGGCAAAAACGTCTTTTACGCTAACCCTAACAAAAATAATCGAATAACGATTATTTAAATCGTTAAAACGTATAAGGTCAACAAAACAACAGATGCAGTAATGCGATAGTGACCTTTACATAATAAATAATAAGTATACATATTATTCCCTTCGTAACGTAATTGGATTTCTTTTGCTTTTCCTTTTGCGAAACACCGGAGTTTCGCATTACGGTGTAAGCACTCTCCCCTTGCCGCTGGCCGCAGTAATACGCTAAACAAAATTAAATCCAACGAGAAGGTAACTAAACGGTCGCCGGCGAACGTAAGTAAATAGAGTAGACGAGGTCCTAAGCCCGGCTTAGCCCTCGTAAGACGTGTCCGGAGTTTGCTAAGTACAGTCGCACACCACTGCCGATGTCGCAACAAGCAGCCGACGGCTTGGCTTATCTACTAAGGCTTTATATTCCTTCGCTACCTTTTTTCCGTTATTTCAAATGCGTTCGTATTTACAAATATTCTTTTTTTATATTTCAGAGAATATTAAATAAGATATTATCGTAAAGTATACATGTATGTGTGACAATATCTCTATTATTGTATATTATGTATATATTTTGGTTATGACTGGCCCGTTGGTTAGTGCTCCAGACTGCAAAGCCAAAGGTCGTGGGTTCCATTCCCATCCAGAACAAAATATTTGTGCGATGAGCATAGGTATTTGTTCTGTGTCTGTGAGTTAATTATCCATATAAATGTGTATTTAAAAAATATATAAGTATGTATAACAGTTGTCTGATTACCATAGTACAGGCTCTGCCTAGTTTGAGATCAGAAGGCAATGTGTGCGATGTCCCGTGATATTATTATTATTTATTATTATATGGCGGTATGTTGATAAGACGAGCATCTCAGAAAGCTCTGTGCCGGGCGCTCGGTTTTAATTCAATATACTCGACCAACGAAAGTTCAAATCCTGGTGCCCGGCACCAATGAATTTGTTGATTCGTAATTAATTTTTAGTGCTTATTTACCACGTGCTCACCGGTATAGGAAAACTTTGTAAGGATACCTGCATATTTAAGAAACATTAAATAAAATATTTCCTAAGTGTGTGAAGTCCGCCAATCCGCATGGAGTCGCGCCGTGGACTGTATTATTAGACCCTCTGAACAGAGGTGGCATGTGCCCAACAGTGGGACATATATAGGCTGTTACCTTACTTTACCATGGTAACAGAATTCGCCTCATTTAGGATATAATCTGTTGAGGCGAGCAAGTCATTGACAAAACAGAACACAGCATTCAAACTGCATAAGATGACAAGTGCACAGCTCTACGCTGAGATAGAAAATAATCTTTCTCCTCTTTTAGAAAATAATAAATCCCTCAGAGTTAAACTTCCATCACAGATCAATAACCTACAGTGTGGAACAGTCAACGTAATTTGCTTGCATATACGATACGCAGTAAAAAACCTGAAAAACAAGTACCTTAATGTTTAATAAGAAAAATTTAATAGATCCCGCTAAAATACACATGATTACAAAGTCGCATAGATTAGTTTCTACTTATATTTAACTATTAACCTCTGCGAATACTCGTGGATTTATTATTTTTTTATTTTTTTTATCACACACTGCTTCTACTGCCAGATAACATTGTTTTTATCAGTGGCGGTACTACCATATCAGCCCAAAATCCCGGCTTGCCCTACCAAGGAGTAAACTTTATAAAGTCTTAATTAGCACATAATTCCCGCAACGCTCAAATTTAAAAATAAATTATTCGGGAATTGTAAGCTAATTAAGATTAAAAAAGATTTAACAAGCCGAGCTTTTGCGCTTGTATGGTAGTACCGCCACTGGTTTTTATGTACATTTTACGGACACAAACTTTTTACGGCTTATAAGGCCGAACTAGTCACGTGTCAAACTCGCAATCTCGCTACGCTGAAGCCCACAGCCTAGCAACAGTGCTTACTAATTCGTCTAATAATAAGACAATTAACGATAACATTAATTCATGTATGTCAAGTCTGAAAAAGAAATAGAGTTGTAAGCTATTAAACAAAGTTAAGTGATTACAACCTCAATTTCAAGAAGTGCACTTGAGTTGCTAATATTTAATTAAGACCAGGCCGTAGTTACCTCGCTTATCCCAGATGCAAAAGTTTAAAGATTATAATTTTCATCTTAACGACGGCTTCGCAATAAGAAATATCATAACTGTACCGCAGAGCTTTCCACAATCATGTAATCACGGAAAGATGAATTCTATAAAACGTCCAGAAAGCTCCTATTGCTAAATTTAAAAGGATGTTATGCGCTAAAAGTAATTACACAATAAATGATTTTTTTGTGAATAGCACACCTTGGGAATAATGTAATCGCCTCCACACTATTCCAAGATGTAAATTATAAAAATTGTAAACATTTCTTTCGCCTGTTCTTGTCAGAACTGAGGCATTTTTCAGAACAGCTAGTAGAATCAAGACGTCAAGTAGTGACAATCACTTTTCCAATATCATAGTCAAAGTCAAAGTCAAAATTCTTTATTCAAAATTGGATTGGTTTACAATCGCTTTTTGACGTCTAATGATTCTACCATTCGATCATGTCAAATAACATTATGAACCAATTCAATTTAGAATAAAAATTTTGACCTTGACTTTGAAAAAAGTAAACTCAGAATTAGTTACGTGTGTAAAGTTGACTTGAACCACTCGTACTGTCAGGGAAATCGGGGAAGACTTCACAACTTGTTTAACGAAAGTTTAATAGTTGTGGGAATTCCCCGGCTTGTGGTACCGGCTACTACCGACCGGCCATATAACAGTAGTATTACTATGCGCAAGTACAATTTTCCGGTTTGCAGGGCAATGTTCAGAACGATTACGTTGGGAACATTGCTCTAGTATATCTCTTTTCCTAGTAATTATACTAGGAAAAGAGATATACCAACTTAAGTTTCTAATAAAGAAGCAGCACAGTGATAAGAAGAGTATCGGAATGTTGAAATTCATGGTTGTACTTACTTAAACAAGCGTGTCGCTTACATGTATTTCGCGTCCCTTCTCTTAGTTAAATCCTTAAAAATAAATGCTTTTAAATTTTCAATAATAAAAATATGATATTACCTTTCAATATTTTGTTTTAAAGAATATAACTTCATAACTGTGTATGCATCTTTAAAACAACAAAACGTTTCCTTGCGGCTGACTTCGAAAAGTAACTATTGACGACTGGAAACTTTCAAAAACTCTACCTTGTCGAGAATGGCAGGTGTGCACTGGCTAACTTCTATCGACTTTTAAAGTTGTGCGGCTTTAGAGTTCGATACATCTATCGATGCCGGTGAACTGTCACAACGTATTGCAGTTTTCCCAACCACACAATAATGCCCTCTTGTATTTATGCGGATACTATATTGAACATTAAACTAATTAACTGATAATGTCGCGTTTATTTGACTTTTTATGGAGTATATCTTTTTATAGATGGGAGCTTTTGGAGGGAGGAGGGGAGGGGGAGTTATGTGACCTCAGTCACCAGCTACACACCAATCTTCTGTGAGGTTCGTAGGTGGTTCTTTCCCAGTACATTCAGCAACAGCGGAAACTAGTGCATGGCTCTACCGAGGTGAATTTACATCCCTGGCTTTTAGAAAAGTTTACAGAGCCACCATAGACATGGGATAAGCTTAGATTATTAATGTCCTAAATTTCATAATTAACCCGGGTTACCCTCAAAACTTTTGATTAACTATTTTGGTCCGATCTCCGGAATATGAGCATATGGTATCTTGAAGCCTTGCATCGTTGATATGCTTATATCTAATTTTAATAATCATAGGCTCACAGGTGGCAATGCCCAACCATCTTCTCAATTGAAATAAGGATATGTCCAATGTTTGATAGAAAATAGTGTTTTTACCAAATAAATATGAATCTTTACTTTTTTATGATAAATCAATATATAGGGTGGGCCAAAAATTTAGCAACACTTGATTTGTCCAAAACCGTGAGAGCAAGGGGCGCGCGGGTGGCGGGGAATTGTGCGTCGTTTAATGCA